>VZRL01002881.1:410385-581858 GCA_013397895.1 Origma solitaria
GCGCTCGGCCCCGCCATTGGCCGGAGCGCGCTGTCAATCGCGGCGGCCCCGCCCCGAGCGGGGATGGAGGGGCTGCGGTGGGAGGGGGTCGGCGCTGCTGCCGCCATTTTGGGCGTGGGCGGGAAAGCTGCGGTGCTGCGCTGTTCTGCTGGCGGGCTCCGGGTTCGGGCTGGGGCTGCGCGTCCGGCTCACCGCTCCGAGACCTCTCGACTCTCCGTTCCCGGAGAAGTACAACCCTGACCAGGCTGCCAAATTGGAGGGAAAGAAAACCCCTCACCAAGGTGTCCTCGGCGGGCCCATGTTCGAGGCCTGGCCCAGGCCCGCCGGCGGGGCCGAACTGGCCGAAGCCTGCGATGCCTCCATCCGAGGATATCTCACTATTTTCCTTTGTGAGCGCCACTGCTCACATGCTGCTGTGGTTGGGTATGAGTGTGAAACACTGTCTTGTGTGGGGTGTTAGGGTGTCTGGAGCTGGACAATCCACTGCTGTGTGCGTGCTGACCCCCCACGTGCAGTGAGACCAGGCCGTATGGTGCTGCTGCATGTGTTTGGCCGGCTGTGGGTGTGCAGTAAATCTGATCCAACCCGGAGTTGTTGAGCTGGCTATGTTTGCTTTCCAGGCGTGATGTGTTCCGGGTACATTGGACTCCTTTGTGTTCGCTGCAGAGAGCTCTGGTCATACCACTGCTCAGAAAATCCTGGACAGAAATATGTGAGAATATGTGAGCTGCAAAACTTCTAAATGTGAAGTGTTGGCAGGGGATTCTCTGCCACTCTGTTCATGTGGCTCGCAAGCTGCTCCACCTTCCATCAGCACACCTAGTTGTAAGGACAGATCACAGTAGTACCAGAAGGCCCCTTTGAAAGAACTTATGGTGTAACTGGGCTGTATATACAGCACACACCTTCACACTTAGTAATTCAGTTACATGTCATAGGTTTTGAGTTCTTTCCTTTTGGGGCCCAGGCTCATTCCTAAAGAGCTAATCAGAATGGAAGCGTACCTTCTACATTGGGTTCTAATCCAGGTTTTGCTACTGATACATGCCTTCTATAGGGTAAAACTGTATAAAGGGATGTTTAAGAGATAGACAAAATTCTACAAATACAGGGAAAATTGAACAATTTCTTAAATGCAACTGTTTGGCATGTTATCCTTGGCTGAATCACTTCACTTTTTGGTACAAGATGGGCTGGGGGCAAACTTCATTGTTCAGAAAATAGCTTAAAGAAAAATTAGGCCAGTTGTTTTGTTGGCATGATTATCTTTAATCATGAATTACTACAATTTACTCTCTAAGACTTTTGTCTTCATGGAAGTTAAGATGTAAGTCTGCTTCCGGTCAATACTGTAAATGTGAGCACAGAGAAAACAAAGTGTTGACTTTGAAATAATCACACCAATACAAACAGTTGACACTTTTTTTTGTGGTAGAAAAAGGGTGTTGCTCACTGTTTTGTAATTCTTTCAGTGTGTAAATCTCTTCTGTAATTTATTTTCTACTTTGTAATTCTATAATTTATGTATAGTCTTCTAGCTAAGCCTGGTTGAGTGGGGGTAGATGAGCACAACTAGATGACCTCAAGAGGTCCTTTTCAACATCAACAGTCCTGTGAATTCTGTGAATTTGATTTATGTAGCCAAGAGGAGATTACAATGTTATTATTGTGCTCTAAATAGTATTTTGTATCTGCAAAAACAGTATAGAAGATACTGTTACTTTTTCAATACAAATGTGGGAGCACTTCAGACATCTAGGTTTTGAAAGATTATTTCAAGTCGGATTACTAAAGCAGTGATGCCTGTTAAGAGTGGTAAAATTCCTTACATAATTACCTTTAAGTCTTGTATTGAATTATATACAAAGACATACATGTGTTTCTATTAAGTCATAAAAACAGGACTGTGTCTTCCATTTCAGATACAAGCAACTGAGTTCCAGTGTTTAATTACTCCTTCCCATTGAATGACCAGGATTTTTCCATACATCTTTCCTTAAGAACCTTAGCAAAAGGTAATATGCAAGGAGATACATACTTTCTTCATAAATTGGGGAGTAAAGACAGTAGCTTTGTTACTGCTTTTTGTTTGTTTGTGGTTTTTTATCCATTAATTTGAACTATGCAGGGCAAGTTTGTGTGTGTTGAAAGATGCCATGCCCACTTCTGCCAGTTCTGTGATATTATAGCTTGTGCTGTTAGACTCTACAGCCTCTTCATATAAGGAAACGAATTTGTGTGTCAGTTTGAAAATCTTCTAGCTCACTATTGGTCAAAAGTACAGAATGAAGTCTAGTCATGTGAGCTAATATATTAACCTGTGGTACTGCCCAGGGTATTGTTAGGATTTACATAATTCAAATATTTCAGCCAAATCCCCGCAGCCCAGTCTAAAGGCCAGCTGAAGCTGAGTGTACTTTGTGGCAGTAGCTTCAGGAAACATCCAGTTTTAGTAGACACTACGTAGAAAACAAGACAAGGTTGTTTTCTTTGGGTTATTTTTTTGCAGTGCAGTGAAGATATGTGCTTGTATTTTGCTGTGAAATTTGTTTCTTGAGACCATGAATTAGTTTTGGTTAGATACTTCTAAATACCTTTCAAAATCAATCAATACTATCAAGATTAGTTGCAGTTAATCTCAGTTAGAATTTTAGCCTTTCTGTGAGATTTTTATCATAATTAGGAAGTTGTTTTGGTTTTGTTTATTTGGGGGGGATATTCCATTTTAGTCTAGATTTTTCAGTACGTAAGGCAAGCTGTTAATTTCAGGAGAGGATAGGAGTGGGCTATGTTACAAAATTGGGTTGCCTGTTAAAAACCTAAATGAGTTTAATATCTCATAATGGGGAGCCAAGTTAGTCTCTTCTTGTGAAGAACAAGTGAATTATTATGTTTGCACATTATGAGATACGTAAAGAGAATGCAACATAGATGATTGTAAGGTGTAGACAAAGAAGCCAGTGATTCCATTTGCAGTAGAAGTCTCCCTTCATCCTTTGTCTCTCGTACAATACTACTGTTGTAATGCAGTTACTCCTGGGAAACAGGAGTGCAAAAGTCAATGTTTTCTGACACAAACTCTGCCTTAAACTTTTCTGCTCTTGTGGATTTTTATATTTGCCTGCGGGTTTACTTTTGCTTGAGGAAAAAATGTGAAGAGATTTACGGAATAAATACTAGCTGATCATTTTTCAAAATAAAAAATGAAGTCGTTTTCAGTGAATGGCTATCCTCATTCCAAGTGAAGTCTGCAATGATTAAATTTTAAAATGATCCATGGTTTAAATTAATATAAAAACTTTTTGGGAGATTATTACAAAGATTAACATTTTTAATGTTTTAATACTCCCATAGTTTATCAATCACAGGCACAGTGAAACTGCTTTTAGTTACCAAACCTGACGATCCCGTACATCATTGCAATATTATGTACAACATAAACCTTGTGGCGTGGCTGGTAGAGGGCATGAAGGAACACAGTGTATCTTGCAGCTCTTTAATAATAAGGTTTATTCTTGAAGTGTTTTTTGATACACAAAATGAACATGTAACAATTCTTTTTGAAAAGAAAATAAGGAAAGAGAGTTCCAGAAAAGCTCTGGTGTTTGCTGTAGAGGAAGGAACTCTTGCTTCATGTAATGACAAACATAAATGGTCACTGGTATGACAAGAACAGAAGAATAAAATGTTCTTGCCTGTGTGTTTCCAAGTAGGACTTGCATTAATGCAGCTTTAATATTCCAGAATTATCGGCAACAGCTTATGATTCCTGGTACATTTTTATTCTTTAGAATTACGTTCGAAGTTCATGGGAAAGTGTTATGGTATCCCAAGTGCTTTTATATCACTAACTGCACATAGATACCCCTGTGATTCAGTGGGCTGAGTAAATAGTTGAGGTATTCCTGACGTGGACAGCGCTACTTCCTTTGTTTCTCATGTGTTTTGCATTTTTTAGCTGTAGGGCTAAAAATCAGCATTAGTGATTCTTTAAATTTGTTTCTGCCTCTCTAAACACATGCCGCAGTGATACAGTGGAGCTTTGCCCAGTATAGTTTGTTGTGTCTTGAGATTTTTTGTAGTTTTAAATATGGTCATTCATATATCATCAAAATATTGTTTATTCATGTGTTGGGATTGTTCTTGTCATTATCCTTCACTCAGTATGTTTTATAGTAAAAAATGAGGCATAATTGGGAAGAAAGGCTGATGAATTAGCCAATGTAAACCCAGTAGTGTTTGTAAAGAAGGGTGGGACATAGGAAACAAAGGGTGCAGTAGAAATCCAGGACTAGATGTTGAGCTGGTAAGGTGAATAAAGGGGGAAAGACTTATTCTGAAAGCAGAAACTTACGGTGTAGAAGTCACTTGGAGCAGAAAGCACAGGTGTGAGAGGGGAAAAGAGCAAATGTTGGCAGTAGGTTAGTGTTGGGAATGGTAGTGGGAAGTTAAAATCCAGAAGGCAAGCTGAAGCACACCATTTTCTACACGAGTTTGTCGCCTATTAATGCTGTTGTTTCTAGTCTTAGGTAAGACAAAGAAATAAATATGGGGTTGCATTGTCTGTAGTTGGTTGCCTCTAGCCAGAAAGCTAAATTAAACCTCATGTATTTCCATTGAAATAAAATAAATAGTGGAACAAAATAATAACCTTTTATGTCATGAATTGTTTTTTATATTGGGGAAGCAGATTGGGTTGAAAATGTAGTAGATTTCAAAGTCTCAGTTGTTTTCTCTCTGGCTGTGCTGTCTGGTGTAAATGAAGAAAAGGTTAAGTTTACCCATGATAATTCCCTCTCACATTTACGTTATCAATCAGCCTTTGTAGCTTTTTGTACTTTTATCTATTGTGTTTTCATTGTAATCTTTACATATGAAGTTCTCAATTCTACAAACTCTTACGCTGAAATTTATTCACAAATGGCTCTGACAGATGTACTCTGGAAGCCTTAAATGCTGTGGTTTAAGATGCTGCCAGCTGGTTGCTTCTTCCCTCCTCCCCCCTCAGACTGTAGTCTGTACAGAAGAACTGGCAGTACCTGCACCTCAGTTCACTTCCCTCACCTGAACTCACATTTCTTTTAGGGTGCCTTGTGCTGATGTGGAGGCTGGGAATCAGGTCCTGGGTCCTGAGCGCAGAACATATCCTCTTTTGTCCTTTTCTACAGCCTGCTAAGCCCTGGCAGGAGATTAAGCACCTGGATCAGCAACACCTTAAAGACTCTCAAACGCCCAGAGCTTGTAGTTTCCCCTATAGTTTTAAGTTGAACATGTTTAAAACTTCCTTTCTAAAATTACCTATATTTTCAGTTTGTCATTGTACCAAGTCAGTGTGGAGGACATTTCCATACTTGGCTTTACCATATCACCCGCTCTACTTAAACTCTGACCCCATGGTTTTGTCTAGTTTTAAGTGTGATCATGCCTAAAAGCTTATATTAAAAACCCTAGATCTCTCTTTCATGCGTATGTGTACCATAGAAATTGTTCAGTAGGCAGTGTGTCGCTCTCATTGTGTGTGGAGCTGATTAGACTGCCTCCAGTTAAGATTGCATCACTTACTTTACTGCTAGACCAGTTTTGTATTACTTAGGGTCTTGTAAAAAGGAAACAGTTAACCTGAAGTTGTGTAGTACTTGTTTCATTGTTGTGTCTTGGCTGTCAGACTGAAAGCACACTATTTATATAGCTAACATTTAAATTTGATTAGATCCTTGATTTATTGTTACTGAACTAAAATTAATTTTAAAATTAGGGTAGTACAGTAACAGGAAAATGGATAAAGAGCTGGTGAGCTGCCAGTATGCAGAAGTAATGGCTGGAGGCCACTGTCAGTGGTTGAGGGCTCGTGGGGACTTCCCGCAGCATTTGCATCAGGTGTGACTTTGCCATTTTGGTCAATTGTCGATGTGTAAACATAAAAGCAATAGTGGCAAAGTATGAATACTTCAGCGATTGCTGGATTGATGAAGACAGGATGAAGTTGAAAGCATGGCTGAGACCATGGTGACATGAGCTTGTTAGAATGCAGTTTGTGTGCATGTGTCGAGGAACAAGGAATGCCGGATGTGTGTGCAGAATGGAAAATTTTTATCTTGTAAAGCTGTGGCTGAGGGAAGACTTCGAGGTTTGTGAGGAAGGTGCTGTAGACAAAGGGGATTCAAGTGCAGGGAAGTGTCAAGAAGGGCTGGTGCTGCCTAAGAGAGGAGAGGTAGGAGCATAGTTCAAATAAAAAGACCAGTGCTGGAATGTTGCATCTAGTTTTTTTCTATGGAAAACATGTCCTGAAAAGTTGGAAAGCATGAAGGTCCTGAAATACACAGATTTGGTTCTGTTAGTAGAACTGCCCATGGTAGGTGGGTTTGAGATTGGGTTCAGCCTTGCCGTAGTAATTCTGACCACATATCTGCCTTACCTCAGCAAGCTCTGTTAGCTCTCCTTCCCACCTCGTGTTTCAGAGGCCCTTTTGCATGCATACTGTTGAGTGTCCTAGGCAAGGCTATGCTGACTGTGTGAATGTCATTTCTTCACTTTGCAGAGGTCATGAAAAGCATTGTTTCTATTTTGTTGTATGTATATGCAGCATGGAAAGCTTTCTAGATTAAGTTTTTTCGACAAATTTGAGTTTAATGGAACAGCTAAGAATTGCAGCAGCTAATAGTTTACTGGGTTTTCTTTGATTCTGAAATCTTAAAATCATAAAAGCGAGGGTGGATGTTGCTTTCCTTGGATTTTTTTGAGATGATATTTAATTTATGAATGAATCTTTCTGTGATTTGGAGTGAAAAGGTTAATAAAGCATTCTTAGATTGCTGCTTACTTTTTTATTTTGAAAGACAGGAAAATTTGAAAGCCTGGTTTATTTTGGTGTCTTTCTATGTACACAAACCCAGAGACCAACAGGCTAAGGAGGAAGGGTGTTCTGGAAAAAATATGATGAGACAAAACCTATTGAAAAGAACTTGAGATTATTTTCATTTTAAGTACACTAGTGGGGTTAAGTAGTATTAATAAATTCTGTTACAGTAACAGATCATGATAATTTAAAACTGAAGTTCCCAGCACACTTGCTAATATCTTTTATGGCTTCATTAAAATACATCTGAAATAATTTACGAAGCAAAGCTTCTGAGTGAATTCTTCGAGTTCTGCATGGGAAGAGTGCCTGTTTGTCTTCATGCATGTTTATATAGACTTGTGGAAATTATGATGTAAATGTGGGTGCCATATATGCAGAGTAAGGAATTCAAAGCATTTGTATTCTGTCATTTATTGCACACAAGAAATGTATATTGTATAGGCTTGGTTCAATTCTGTATCCTCACCATAGAAGGACACTATAGAATATATACTGTACCTTGAGGGGACCTTGAAGGGGAGGGAATAATGTATGTAAGAAAAAGCTCAGGGCAGTGACTCTCTGACCAAACTTGCCTCTTCTCTGGTTTTGAGCTTTCAAGACTTTAGCACTGTCATTGCTGGAAATAGTGAAGAGCTGGAAAGGTGTTTCCCCTGTACTATCCTGTTATACATTTTTATTTACTCACCTTGTTAAAATAAATACATAGGTCAGTGTGGAAACAGTAGAAGATCTGCATCTGGATGCAGGCCACATGTGGGTGTGCCATGTGTTCTAGGAAGACCCTGCCTGAGCAGGGAGGTTGGACCAGATGACCCACTGTGGTCCCTTCCAACCTGAGCAATTCTGGGACAGCTGTAAAGCTGAGTGGATGGGATAAAGTCTTTTAAAAGGTAAAAGTGGAAGCAACTTAACCGAAGTGATTTTCAGAGTTGACCCAGCTCTCCTTAATCTTTTAAGCTTAGTTAAGGGCTGTGTAGCTGTTGGTACAGTAGTGGCCAGACTGGTCAATTGTAGCAGGAACAGGACAGACCTGCAGTTTCCTGTGATGTTGGGGTGTTCTTGAGAAAACAAATCTGAACTCATTTTACTGTGTGCTCTAGAAGGTTTTTTGTTGGTGTATGCAATCTACAAGGCTAGATTTCAGGCAGTGCATCTACCTTCTTGTAATAAAACTTCTCCATCTCTTAAAGCAGCCACCCATCAAAATGTGTTCAATTTTGTATTTCACTAGTATTTTTATAGTAAATAAAATTTCACTTGCGCTGAATGACTCAAAGCATCCAAGGGAATACTTTTTTTTAATGTATTTTTCTCAGTTATTGTCATCCTTTCTTTTGGCATTCTTCTGGACAATGAACCCTGAACCAAAATCTCTTCCTTATGACACCTGCACACTATTCAGGAGCAGAGGAAATAGATGGGGATGCAGTCTCCCACCCTATTCCCATTAGTGGGAAGAGCCATGAAAAGAGCCCAAACAGACATTTGCACAAATGGTTGCATCCAAAACCTTCAGATGTGTTCATGTGACATTCTGCTATTTCAACTGATACTTTTCTGCTGGTTGATGATTTTTGGTTTTGTTGCCTGTCTTTCCAGCTGCTCTCCACACTTTTTTCTGCCTTAAAATGAGGCAAGGAAACAGTTTACCAGATTTTCTGATGGTTATCGAAGCTTACTTTTTCATTTGGTGCATATAAAGGTTTTAGCCTGATTTTGATCCATTCCTTTAATTCAATCTTTGTTAAAGGTTCAGATTGTAGATAGATATCAGTGATATTATATTCCCCTTTTTGCCCAAATACAACATAAAGCTCCCGAAGAGATGGTATCATGTAAGCTATTACTTTATTCTTCATCTTAAAAATCATTGCCTTTAATGGGATCTCTAGGTAGTTTTCAGGAGAGCCAAGTCTTGAGCAATTTAGCTAAAATCTGCCGAGAGTGTGCTTGGCCTATTGTTTTGAACTACTTTGGAAACTACTGAGCTGATGTTATTTAAGCCACATTAAACTTTTCACACAGTTATGGACTTGTGGGAGATGGCTGTTAGGTCTGCTCAAATGCTTCCTGTGAGAGGCAGTGATTCCATAGCAGAACTCCAAATGACTATACATCACTTTGTGTTGTATAAATATGGTCAAATAGGGACTCTATGGCCATCCATTTCACAGGGATTCAACCCTTGCTCCTCTTTACATGTGAATCTTCTTCATATACATCACGTGAAAGGCCAAAAATCATAAATCTTCATTTTGCACCCTTCTGCCACCAACTCATTCCTGACTGCTAAATACTGATGCACAGGCTTCATCTCTGCAAGGTACTGCATCCCTTGGGATATCTGTCGTGCAAATGATATCAGGTCTCCCATTGTTATATCTCATTGGGGTTGTCCAAATACTGGAATTTCTGTTGCCATCACTGCCTCTGTAGCTTGGGCCTACTTTTTGACTCTCCCTGAGGAAACTGCGCAAATAGCCATATTTGGCATATTCCACAATTAAATCAGTGGGCCATCTTGATGGCAGGCTCCATAAAGTTTGATGACATGAGGATGGTTGACTTGTTTCAAAAGGTTGAACTCTGACAGGAGATCTCGCAGCTTGTTATGGGTTTGTGAGGATGCCCATGCACAAAAAATTCACAACACACTCAGAATTGCAAAGCGAATTAATTTTTTTAGTTGCATTAGCAGTAAATACATACTGACCCCTGGATTTTGAAGAAGCTGTCAAGAGGAGAAGGTGATGGAGCATGGCTTCTGAGCTGGAGGGGTAGGAAGGCAGCACACCTTCAGGGCATCCCCTGGATGGAAATGGTGTGCATCATGGCATCCGTCCCCTCCACCCTTGTATCTGCTCCTCACGAGTGGCCGGTTTGAACATCATCTCACATGGGGCCAACGCATAACGGCCCATGATAACACCTCCATGCCAGCAACTGCTTATTGTGTCTTGTTCCCCTCCCGCAGGATAAATCCTACTAGGTGACCGATACGTCGTTACATTGCTGAAGGTTAAAATCCTACCAACTAGTGGTAAGATCTTCTTCTAGGGTATCTTCTTGACCTGCACAACAGGGGACCTAATACGGCAGGGCCTTAGACACATCTTCGGTCCCTGACACACAGCTCACTCTGGGAAGCATTTTTTTTTAACATTTTTGCTGCCACAGTGGTATAGCCAGCCCTTCGAGTCAGAATGCTGTTGCCTTGATGACCTTTCTGAATTCTCCTTCTCCAAGAGTCTTGCCCAGAACTAGATTCTTCTGAAGAAATTCCCACTTTGGTTCTTCTGGTATTTTAAAGGAGTAACTGCTAATAGCCTAGTTTAAAAGCAAAAGAAGGGGAAGTCAGGGGGCGTACATGAGAGATTATGAACATGGGGCAGAGGTTCTCCACAAGTCACCATGTGAAATGGGTTTCATCATGGTGTGTGCAAATTGATATTGTTCATGTTGGTGTTTGTAAAAGGTTGTTGCTTTATTATTTGTTCATATTTTTCTAAAAAACCTCAGTTTCGGGATACGGTTTGTGTTTTCATGGAATTAACAAAGAGGGAGATGTGGGAGATGGCTGTTAGGTCCACCCAAATGCCTCCTTGCGAGAGGCAGTGATTGGTCACCAAGACGCATGGACACTGTATGGTGATGGGATGGGAAGGTGCGGGATTGACAGGTGCGCAGCCAATCCACACATAGCCCACCAGCTGGAGGGTATAAAAAGGTTTGTTTTCCTGTTAATAAAGAGATTTTCTGAACACCACCTAAGGGGACTGTTGCCTTGCTCCCCAGCGCTACATGGACTAATCCTTCAGAACCAATGGAATCAGACTCGGTTTTGAAAATGCTTCTGCAAACATCTATGGGTCTGTCCACTAAGCCTGACTATTAAGCTTATTATTAAGTGGTTTGGGGCTGAACTTTACATTTTATCTGTTAACACTAAGTTAGCTACTGGTTAGCTGCTGGTTTTGGTCTCAGTTTTAAAGAGAAATTTTAAAAAACAAGATGTATTGTGTCAAAACTGATGCAATGCCTGCCAGCTTTATGTTATGATCTTTATGGGGAAGATCTGCATCTGGATGCAGTCCTACGCCATGTGTTCTAGGAAGACCATGCTTGAGCAGGGACGTTGGACCAGGTGACCCTCTGTGGTCCCTTCCAACCTGGCCAATTCTGTGATTACTCTATCTTTAAACAGCTGTTGAATAATAGAGGAAAACATAAATCCCAAACCCACCAAATTAAAACTCTTTATACTTCATGTTAATTTTGCCTAGTGACTAGAATAGCTGATTTTTTCTTTTTTAGCTGAATTGCTTTCCAGAATGCCTAATAGAGCATGTGAAACAAAAAAAGTGGCATAAAACTATTTTTCTTCATTCATAGATCAGCCTATATAATACTTATTGAGCTGCAGTATCTTCAGAGAAAGGAAAAAATGTGCATTTGTTCTGAATGCTGGATGGTCAAGATTACCATGTAAGTCCTTTTGATCACCAAGTTTAGTAATGGAAGTAATAATTCAGTTTTGCTGAAGCATTACGATTAGGTTTATATGGACTGAAGTATTGTTTCTGTCATTTGTAGCATGCTTTCAACTTTCGAAAGCTTGCTCAGGGTAAGAAGTGAAGCAATCATTAGGCTGGAAACGTGATGATTGATTTTAGCGGTTTCTATGACTTGAAGTCATGGGGTGGGACATTGTGTTATACTACAGTGAAATATGTTACAGAAGGGCACATTGGTCTGCCTCCCAGCTTTGTGCCTGTGTGGCTTGTTTGTGGCTGTTGTCTGGTTTTCAGTTAAGTTAATTTTATTTGCTGAGAGTTGGGTTTCTGCTGGAATGATAGACAAGTTCAAGAAAAATACATATCAATATTAGAATTAATGGAGAAAAATTAAGCTGAGACTTAGCCTCACATACTTTAAAAAGGGGTTTTTTAAATAAACAATGTGAGACCGTAAGAAGAAAAATTTCCAACAGTTTCAAGCTGTCTTGTTTTGATATATCACTTTTTAAAAAAATCAGTTTTTAAATAATTCACTCAGAAATCTTGTTGTTTTAGTAGTGTAAGGTAAGGCAAGTGAAAAGAAAGGCACCATAGAAACAAAAGCGTAATCAATATGAAATTACCTCCTGTTCCAGTTTTTGTGTGTGAGTGCATAACTTTAGAAGTTACAAGATTCATCCTCACTGAAGGTCATTATCCCATTTTGCAATATTGAAAACTTTGTGAAACACTGTCCTCTGGATGGCTGAGAACTGTAGTTTAAGATGGATATACTAAAGGGAAGGATAATCCCTAAGTATTTCTTCTCACTTGAGGAAGAAGTCAGAATTTCATTTCCATCAAAAATGAGCCTAAGCTAAAAATCTACAAATGAGAAATTAACAAGTGTATATAATTAAAGCATTCAGGCTTGCAGCAGGCTATGGCTTGTGGCAGTCTCAGGAAAGAAGTAACATTTAGGAAAAACAATTTTTGTCAGTTCCCAGAATTAAAGAGAGGAGAATAGAGGGCTTAATTTCTCATTTAAAGAAGGGAAAGAAGTCACTCTTCTCTTGCTGTAACACCTAGGAGGACAAAACAGAGTCTCTGAGGTTTTAGAGTAAGACTTCAGTAAAACCACATGGGACTCTGTTACATTCATGAATGCAAACTTCATAACATATTAGAAGTGAAGTGCTTAGGCCGACTTAGCTGATTTTGAAATTTAAGGTCTGTGACCTCTGGCTTTATACCTGTTATTTAAGTTATTCCCTGCTTCATCAAAAGAAATGAGTGCTGAAGGGCTGTTTGGTGGGGATCAAAGAGGGAGTAAAATTGCCTGGATTTAACTGAACTGCAGAAGTGTTCACTGCTGACACTGTCAAAAAATAGAGCAAATAATTGTTTCTCGTTGCTGCTCTTGACTCAATGAACTTTTAACTCTTGAGGCAGAGAGCATGTGCTTCTCTGTTTGTGTGGTGGTGGTGGTGATGTCCTCCCTGCTTTGCCTCGTGCCACAGAGGTGTCTGTTCAGCATCTGCAGGTGCCCTCATGAGAACTGTATCCATCCTCGGTGGGTTTTCCTCTGGGTATTGGGGTGGTCTTGGTGTCTGTTCTCTTTCTACCCTTTTTAGCTCTGATTTCTACCCCAGTCCCATGTCCTTCCCACTCCCCCCAAAAAATGTATAGACAGATTCTGATATTTTGAAGAATGTTATTCTGAAATACTGCATATGGTGTCATTTATTGTGTAATTTTCCCTTTTTCAGAGATTACTCTTTCCTCTGCAAAGTACTACATTTTGAACTGTCTGGCATGGCAGAAATGAACAATGTGTATGCTTTTTTCCTTCATGAATTACTTCAAAGATATTTTCTTGATGCATCAGTGCCATCATAGATTCATAGAAATGGGGGGGGAAAAGTTCTTTGAATGTTTGGAATTTTAAATTTGTTCAGACAAAGATCTGATATTAAATTGATTATATGTTTCACACATGCTGTAGCTCTGCTCATCTCTGAAGTGAGTAGGGAATCTTGTTCTGAAGACGTAATATCCTAATAATGAAAATTAAATGTAAAGTGCATAGAATCACTACAATTCTGAATATTCTGCAAAATGTCATACTTTTTTATAACAAGTATAATACCAATTACTGCGTAGATCTCTTCTGTATAAGTAGTATTTTTGTAAGTGAGTTTTGGCCTACTATGTTTTCATTCTTCCTGTAGAAGCGGAGACAAACTGTACTCTACTGGGAATGGAAGGAACCTTTTAACATTTTTGAAAACCTATTGTTGCTTAAGGAAGCAACTTTGCATAAATATTAAGTCATTTTTAAAATCTTATTCAGGTTTTGCAACCCTTGAAATTTTCACTGTTTTCCTAGCTGTGAGTATATTTAATGATAATCTTTTCAGCTCTTCAGATGTTTAAAAACATTTTCTATTTAGCAAAAGTATGTAGACTTTTCACTAAAGGAGAAAATGCAAATATTTGGGCATAAATTATCCCACCAAATTTTGGGCACTCTGAGGAGGTTTAAGAGCATAAAAAGAAAGCAAGATTGCCAGAGGTGATTTGGATTCCGTACCATTACATTTCTTTCTTCACCGTTGCAAAGGGAGTGGAGATAGCCCCCTGTGTAGCCTGTGTGTCTCATGTATGTTCCTGAAATTTAGTGGAACTAATGTGGGCTCTTGATGAAATTCGTCTTTCAGAATATATTTATTGCCTTAGGATTTTGAAACATTTATGAGAATATGCTGAAAATTCCTGTGAACTATTACCTGTTTATTACTTATGTTAAATAAATGCGGAGCTGATTTCATGGGTTTTGTTAGTACTGTGTAGCTAACAAACAGCAGAGCATCTCCTTTCCCTCGAGTGCAGAGGGCACTTACTGGAAGTCACAAGGTGTGTTTCATTCCTAGTGCTTACATAAAGCTATGAAGTAGCCTGAATCATGTCTGAGTAAAAGTTGTATTTCCTGTATGGTTTGAATCTTGGGATGTGTTAGCAGTGTTTGTTGTCTTTGTGTAGGAAGTTGAAATTATTTTAATATCTGTTCTGATTGGGTTGTGGGTCCTGTGTTTTTGATTAATTTTCCTAAATTTAATTAAATTTAAAACACCTCTGCTGCTTTCAAGGTTAAATTAAGTAACAAAGTATTACATTCCTTTTATTAAAAGGAAAATAAATAAACCCACAAATAAAGCAGAGATAGATTCTTCAAGAAACACCATGGGCAGGGTACTCTTTCCTTTGAAATAATAGTCTCATCCTTTGACAGGGATTTTCCAGTGTAATGGAAGACTACTGTAAGACTTACCAAAAGAATATTGATGACTTTTGTTTGTAGTAATCTTTTTTAAGTAGCAGTAGTAGTAAAGGTTTTTGAATTATTTCTCTTGGCTACAGTATGGTTAAATAATTAATCTACATTATTTTAGCAATTTTGGCTGCAGACTACTTCCACTGCTGTGTAGACAGACCTTAGTTACTGTACTTCAACAGTACAACAAAAAAAGCCAATTAAAATAACCAGCAGCAACGATTTCCAAAATACCTACATGCAGATGGCTTCCCACTTTAAATGTAATGCTACCAGTTCTTTGGAATAACTTGATGTTTGCAGAGGATCTGATGTGCTCCTTGAATTTTACCTGAGGTGCATAAAAGGCTATTTTTGCTCTCTTGTAGCTTGTAAATATTTTAATATCCATTAGTTATTAAATAATGAGCTATGGAGTTAACTGGGAGAAGACCAGTTCCTTCAATGGTATCAGTAAGTTTTCATGGAATCTTTGAATCATATTAAAAACTACTTGGTTTATGAGTTCAAATTATCAACCTGCATTACATTCAGCAAAGCAAACAAAAAATGAGTTATTTTTAAAGTAGATACCTGTTTGCAATTAAAGATGAGGAACTTCTGCATATATACGGATGCTGAAGACTTGGTCCAGTAGCTTTACATTCCATAGTGGTTCTTTTCTATCCTGAAGTTTTCCTTGTGTTTCTCTCAGCTGACTTAACTATATTTTCAACTACAAAACCAATAATTTTATTATTTCTTTAATGTGCCCCCTGTTAATATTTAGGCAACCTACTGTTGAAGAGTGCCGACATACTATCAAATAACACTGCTAAGAAAGTTTGTACACGTGCATATAGGCGTGTCTTTTGAGTGTTCACTGGTTTACATTTTGAGTTATCACTCTTATTAATCATTTGTATTGCACCAATAATGTACAAAATGCAATCTCTGTATATATATATTGTGTTCTTATTTTTTATTAGTATTTCTAAAGTCATTTATAGAAAGTTTCTATTTCATTAAATTAATAGCTTCATTTTTTTTTCAAATTGGTGTAGAAAATGATATGTATACAACAAGAACAGGGAATTGGGATTTAAAATGTAGCTAGACCTTGAACAGACATTCAGGACTGGTTTTAATTTCATAAAATGCTATTGACTGTTAGAGGTGGTAATAGGCAATTTATTATGTGTTTTAATTGTTATCAGCTACTTCTTAGGAGTAAAAGAAGAGAATACTAAAATCGTGTATTTTTCTGAGTGTGTAAACTTTCAAAGGTGAATTACTAGAGGGGAAGCCAAAAGGGGTGAAAAAACAGTGAAGGATTCCACAAAAACAAAGATGTCTTTAATCTTGTAGTATCTCTGAAGTAGAAATAAACAAAACATCATTAACTGGGGCCTTGCTTTGTTTTCTTAAAATTGCCTTTTATGAAAGCTTGAAAGTTGAGGGCAGCTCCCATTGCTTTCAGATTATCTGAAATTACTTCTGAAGTATTTTCAGTAGCCAGTAAAAGGAGCAGTGAAAAGCTCCTTCACATGGTTTTTTAGGTGGTTATGTAGTCAGTAAAACTCCAGGGACTTGAAGGTTGCTTGAGATTCATGCAGCACAGTGTGCTGCCTATCCCTCTGGTTTGGCAAAGAAATATAGGAGAAGCCAGATCCTCCATCTGCTGATGTCAAAATGGTCAAAGACCTGAGGGCAAATTTTTTTACAGCAAAGATAATCAATTACTGTAGGATGACCACTGCTGTTTTAGATGGGGAGAAGTAGTTTCGTGACTCACTAAGGTTTCAGGCTTTTTCTTTATTGAGAAATGGTCAGAAAGTTGCACTGAATTTCAATCCTACAGCAAGGTTCATAAATAATAAATATTACCTCTTATTAATCCATATTTTAGTTTAAGTCTGGCTCATGGCAAGTTGCTTCCTTGGGGAGTGTGAGATTCTTTACAAGAGAAGGTGATGAGCCATAGTCCCCAAGGAATTAAATTGTGAAAACAATCTCAGTTTCATACATGCTAATATAGATCTGTTATTCCCTTTCCACATCTATCACAACGCATTGTAAATTGTAGCTGATCTTCTATGCAAATATCTGTCTTATTAGACACTGTGCTTTGTGTACCAATGTCTCCATGGGTTTCTCAGGCATTTGCTATCTAACCATCAAAGCAGTGGAAAGGAATGATGATTATTGCATCCCTTTGAAGAAAAAAGAGCAGTCGAGGTTCTAGATGCGAGTCAGTGACACTGAGCCATGTGGGCAAATGCGAGTATCTGTGACTCATATTAAGTCAGGAAATAATTTTTGCCTGTGTTTTCTTCTTGTGTTTTATTGGCATTACTAAAACTGGAAACATCTTTCACAGCTGATGTTTTGTTATAAACCATTAGTAGGCTATGGAAATTGCAAAAGGCAAGTCAAAACAGTCTCTTAACAGTGACATAAAAAAGCCAAGACCTAGTTTTACAGTGTAAAAATGTATCTGTTACCTCCTCAATTAGCTGAAAGTTCAAACAGTACTTTTATTTTTCCACTCTAATTATTATGATATGAATGTTACGTGAGAAATACAACCTAGTCTAGAGAATTTCTGTAAAGCATAATAGTGGGGGAAAGAAATGCAACCCAGTGGATTACAGTGTTGTACATAAAACAAGGGAGTATTCTCTGAATTCAACCAAAGTAATGTATGGAAACATTAGAACACCATAACTGAATTTTCAGTTCAGACTAAAAATTAGTGGCCCTCTTTTATACCTTGCTATTATTCCTGAATGCATTTTAAAAAAGGTTGCTGACTTTGGAGCATCCAAGTTCATTCGATATCCTGTGTCCCACACATGAAATTAAGGAGCCTAGATTTGTCACTTGACATTAAATGCCAATAATTCCTGTAGATAAATATAAAATAATAAACTTTGTGGTTTTAAAATGCACAAATAACTGGTGGGGGTCATTCCTGCAGCTGTATTTTATATCATGTTCGAAGCTATGGAGAAAATAATGGTGAATGCTTTAAGTTTGGGATGCTGGCAGTAGCCAGTTCTGCAGTGCTGTGGCATGTTTTTGGGTCGTGATTTGGCATCTCACTGCCTTCCAAGGGCTGCACTTCCCAGAAAGCGTGCCTTGGCAGCGACCAGGGAAGCTCATCTTGCTGTAGCACAGCTGGTTATGCCTAACAGAAAAGTACAGCTCTTGCAGATACTCCATGGCCATATGTGCACAATCTGCACATGGTTTGTGGCTACCCAGGATGATTCAGCCAAGGTTTGCCCTTGGCACGGTGCTCGCCAGGGCCAGTTGGGAAAAGGCAAGGGTTGGCTGCTGTGTGTCTTCTGTGCTTCAGGAGTAAATCTGGCACTTCTTGAAAACGTCAGTCCTCTCATGAATGTGGGTGTTGATGTTGGGACTCTTGTGTCATAGAGACAGTCAGATGGTGGGGCTTATCATCACTGTGGTGAGTAATGTCTTCAGCCCAGCCAAAATGGTTCAATCCCGGTGTTTTGAGCAATAAGCATGACTGTAAGAGCCAGTTATTTCTTAACTAGGGAAAAAGAGGTGAAATGAGCATGTTTGTAGAATCTGCCACTTGAGTGGCAGCCCTGTGAAGGGATGAAATTAAACCAGAAGGTTTTGCATGTTAAAAGATACATCAGGAATTTGCTTGAACACTATTCAGATGATGCTTGTTCAGTTACATGGAGTGGAAGCACCAATATACCAGAAAGAACGTCTTTAAATGAATGACGGTGCAGTTCCCTGTGCAATCCTAGTGTCATTTGCTTGTCCTATGTAACATGAGAAGCCCATTCAAGAGTCAGGATGGTTGTTACTTAAATGCATTGAAGGTGATTTAAACTGTCAATACCATGGCTGAGAGGTGTAAAATGCACACAGCACCAGCTCTCAGTTTTTGTTCTCCACTTCCTTTTCATTGACAGATATCTAGAGCCCATTGCAGGAAGGTAAGAGAGCGTGGTGTTGCTGTGTTTTAGGTACCTGCTCCTCTCTTTTCTCAAGGTGGCTGGAGAGCTGTGTCTGCAGGTGGGTTCCCGAGCAATTGCACCTGTGGATGCACACATGCCTAGTCCTGCCTCCAACTCCTGTGTATGCTGTAAATGTATTTGCCAATAATGGATGCAGCTCACAATACTACATTCATTCCCTGGTATGCTAAAGAAATAAATTATATAGGAATGTAATTCAGTGGTACCAAATGCTGAATTACAGTGCAATCAGTTTAAATCCTTTATTTTTTTCTTTATTTTTATTCAAACTAACAGGCATTCTGTAATGTTAATAACCCATGCAATGGAGAAAAAGGTATGTTTAGAATGTATCTAATAGTCTTCAGAATAGTGATGATTGATTCCAGTGTCTCATTGTACTCTGGGAAGGCTTATGTCTTTGTATATAATCATGTAAATGTTGCTTGTTACCGTTTTTCTGATGTTATAAGCAATTGATTTCATGAGTAATTTATTTAGGAATAATGTTGTGGTTTTGGTTTTTGTTTTTGTTTTTGTTTTTCTTTCTGATATTGACAGTGATTTTTGGATTGGAAACAATGGGTAGAAAAGATGCGTCTACATCAAGGACTCCTGTTGACCAGTACAGGAAACAAATAGGTAAGAGTTTGAAAGAAAAGTTTTTGGGCTTAAAAAAAAATCAAACATTTTTCTTTTTTTCCCAGCAAGACCCACTAGTGTAACAAAATGCAGCATTCCTCTTCAAAAACTTCATTTTGTATATGCTGTTGACTAATACATTCAGCTTTATGAAGACAGTATTTTAAGTGACTTTAGAGAAATGCTCTGTTTGGAAACACTAGTGAAATACTGAAGTGCAGTGGCTTCACAATGTTTCTGAACTGTTGGAACTTTCCTGATTTTCCTCTTTGTCTCCAGTTTCATATATGGGCATTTCTAAGAAAATACTTTCCTTATTCATACAATTTTTGATACTGAATGTTACAGACCTTTGCATTGTATAACTGCATTTATTCTAACACTAATAGATATTTTAAACATGTTAATTTCTTTCCTTAGGCCTTTTCTGTCCTTACATACTACATATGTAGTTAACGTATATGGAGTATGTACATTCACATAGGTATGCACACATGTACATTCACATAGATACTTACATAGCAAATACAAATCCCTCTTTCTTTGCTTAAATGCAAAGGCGACTTATTTTTAAAATCCACAGATGAGGATTCTGTCTCTGTATGTTAAATAATATTACAAAACAGTCACAGTATTTTGAAAGTTTATATATGAAGTACCTTAATCTGTACTCAGTTATTTAAGTAAATGATTTTGTTTTACAGTTGCTAAGCACCCACATCTGTTTAAATATGCAGAAAACAACAAGTGTCTGGGAAAAAAAAGTTGTTTACATTGTGCATTCTCATGGTGAAAGAGCTAGGGTTATGTGAACAATGTTATTTTTATCATGTTTTAGTTTTTTTAGTGCTGCCTTATTATTTTAATATAACTGTTTTAGTGGTCTTTTCAACTTCTCATCAAGTTGTAAGTAAGAGATTATTTTGTATTTTATTTGTTTTAGATAGCTATGGAGTAGTCTGTGTTTCCTAATCTTGGACAGCTTGTGTGGCTGATTTCCTTGGCTCATTCTGTGAGAAACATGGCTGAAAGCTTTTGAGTGCCTTTATGAATGAGAAGCAGATACAATTGGAAAATGTTTTAAAAGATGAACTCTGCTTTTGTGCTATTTATTTTTTGTGTAGAAAACCTTGCAAGGAAACTATTGCCCAGTTAAAAATGACACGACAAATATTTCATCCAAATGTGTTTGGTGAGAAATGGGAGCCCTGCATCTTGTTTTTGGGACAACTCATCCTATGTAACTGGGTGCTTGGACAGAGGATGATTGTATCAGCTTTTTGGCATTTTTTCCACTTGTTTTCTGTCATGGTCACTTGTTTTTCAGCCATTACCTTTAGCGTTACTTGTTTTGTTTTTTTGTGAACACTTTCTGGTGACCATGGTTGGACTTGTTTTTTGAAATCCTCTGCAGGGTGAAAGAGTGGTGATCAGCAGGATCCCTGGAGAGACCAGGATGGATGTAAAGTTTTATTTAAGTAGAAGACTCAGATAATTACCTCCCATTCTTTCACAACTTGGGCTGTTTCTTGCACATGACTACCTTGTGGTACAGTGGTTGGACTTCTCCAACCTGTGAGATACTAGGACTGATCAGCTGTGCCTTGAGCAGGGGAGAGGACAATACTATGGCAAGGGGCTAGGAGTATATGTTCTGGGGCCCAGCACTCAGAGAGACCCTGTTATGTTGCTGACAATACTATGGCAAGGGGCTAGGAGTATTTGTTCTGGGGCCCAGCACTCAGAGAGACCCTGTTATGTTGCTGACTTGCCAGTTTTGGCTTTGTGTGTTGTCTGAACAATTTGGCACTTCCCCTGTTACACAGTGCAGCAGCAGCATCCGTTGGGTACTGCAAAATATAGAGGGGGTTCATAATAAGCTTGTTTTCTTTAGACGTGACACATTGCTCTTAACTTGGCCAAAGCAAGTGTTAAAAATTATTGTAGGGAAGAACACTGGCAGGCAAATAAACTCTATAACCTAAGAGGTGTTTCTGTGATTGTAATATTCCTTAGAGGACAGAGAGCAAGAACTAAAATAGACTGTGCTCTGCCTTTTGCTCTGATGGTAGTTGTTTCAGCTCCCACTCTGGTCATTCACTGATATATCTATGGAGTTTGCCAATGAAAATTAGTTCTCTGAACTTAATGAATGTGAGAGGGGGAGTTTGAAAATTTATGTATATGGTTTTATACTCAAGTGTTGCAGGTGTGTTTGAGTTTCGTGTGTAAGCATTTTGGACTGTCTTTAGGCCTGGTAGCTGAGCTTGGTAGAGTGAGCCCTCTAGTCTCATTATGCCTTTAGCTGTATTATAGAATAGATAGGTGTATTATTGACAAATATTATCCAATATTTGCCTAATTAATGTGAAAGTATTTTAATTTTTTGTCATTACTTCCTGATTTTTTTGTGCTTAAATAGTTTTGCTTAACTGGTAATGATTCATCCATTTATCACAGGATGGTTAAGGTTGACAGGGACCAGTGGAGGTCATTTCATCCATCTGCCCTGCTCAAGCAGGGCCACCAAGAGCTGGTTGCCCAGAACAATGTTCAGATGGCTTTTAAGTATCTCCAAGGGTAGGAATTCCACAACCTTTCTTCCTGTGTTTAACTATCCTCAAAGTTTTTTTAAAGGTTTTTTCCTCATGTGTTTGTCTGTGTGCCCACTGCTTCTAGTCCTGTGACAGAGCACCACTGAGAGGAGCCTGGCTCTGTCCTCTTTGCACCCTTCCTTCAAGTATTTATATACACTGATGAAGTCCTCCTTGAGCCTACTCTTCTCCTAAGTAAACAGTCTCAAATCTCTCAGTCTTTCCTCATAGGAGAGATGCTCTAGATTATTCATTTTAACTCCTCTTGATTCTTCTTGGCCTGATTTCATTCAGATACTTTTTAGAAATTATACAGAAAAAATTGTTTTAAATACATTCATCTAATAAACTCTAGATTTGACGACTTAGGTACTTTTACAGGGACATTTTAGTTTGAAGCTGTTCAACAGATGATCCCTCAGACTACAGAATGCCCTAATGCTCCAGACTCATTTATTTTGGAGATGGATATTTGATCACCCTTTTTGAGGTAGATTATATCTAGAAAGAGTAAACAAAGTGAGGCTGCATAGGGCCTGTCTTTAAAAAAATTAATTTATCAAATGCATTGAAAGTTCAAAATCCTTCCTTGGCGTGATTGCCATCCATCTTTTCCAGGAGTTTGGTATCTATGGATTATTGAAAACATTATGATAGATGCTGGCTGAACAGCTATCTCTTGCTGACTAATGGTGTGATGTTTTTTTTTAGCTTACAACTTAATGTTTTCTAGCCTTGCTGGAAAGAAGGTAACCAGATTGAAACTTTTTCATACCTTTTTTTTGATGGAAAATGGCAGCCTTCAAGGAACAACATGTCACAAAGTCATATCAACTTCAACACAATTTTCAGTTAGATGTTTAGTGGAGTAATTTGAAATAAAAGCAGATTTTTAATTTCATTTTGTTCCAAGCTTTCTGTTTTGTTCTGAGTTTCCATACGGTATGCCACATGTTTGCCCTGTGCCATGGTTCAAGTTCATCTTGATTACTTCAGTTCAGCCGTTTGCCTTTTTCTCTTCTCCACGGGAACGGGATCACTTGTGTCTTGTTTGCCTCTGTGCCGCTAGCGGTTGCTGTTTGCTTCAGTAGCATTTTCAGAGGATTCCCCCAGCAGAGAGATTGATACTGCTCTTCTTTGTCAGCTGGCTTTCAGCCATCTCTCCTGCCACCAGCCAAAATTTGTCTGTAGTGCCACTTAAGCTGGTGCTCTGGTATCTGACAGTGGCACTGCCTTCTCAGTGGGGAGCAGAGGCAGTCTTTTAGTTACCAGACCAAACTGGCACTGGCTTTGTGAAGCCTATCCCCACGTGGGCAGGGGACAACCACAGCAGCTTTTTCAAACTGGCTTTGGCTGTGCCTGGAGGAGGGAGGATGGCACCAAGGGAATCTCTCCTTTTTCAAATCTCCATGAGCAGCCAAGATTGTGGAAGAGACATGAGAAAAAGTAATTTTAGCACGTCTTATTCATCTCTCTCTCACATACCCAAACATATACCTGTAGTGCAGCAGCAAACAGGGCAGCTCTTCTGCAGAGCATTTCCTTCTCCCTGCTGCTGTTTGTGCTGCTGTGCTTAATTTGCTGGAATCTGAGGAAAGGTGTGAGGCAGTATGCATCCTTCTGCATTTATGCAGCTTTGCTCCACAAATGCTGTGAAAATAGCAACAGGTTTTGTACCATATTTGCTTTGTTTACTGTTATGTGTGCTTTAAGTTTCCAGAACAATTCCACATGTATATTTTCCATCCTTCTTCATCTGGTGTGTTGCTTGCTCGGCATGGAAGCCGCAGGATTTGTGGGTAGTGTTCATGACTTGTGTGATTGTGGGATCCTAAGCAGGCATACTGAGAGGATTATAGCATAACTAAAACCTGGTCTACAAATCAGGAATAGACATACTTTTGGCTCCCGTTACTATTGTGTTGCTGTAGCATAATTTTTCATGAGGAGAGGTTGTTTGCCAATCATTCAACCTTCAATTTGTAGACTCAAAGGTCTGCCTATTGTCTGCTTTATATCTCCTGACTTGCCAGCTTGATCTTTTAGGGGCTAGAGCTTAGATAGCCATAACCCAGGGGTTTTCTGGAGTAAATAAGGCTCCTCACAGCCCCTGGGAAGTATTATGAATGAAAATACGTTCTCTTTTTGTTTCAGAAAGCACTAGATTGTAGAGTGAGCATGGTGACCAGGTGATGTAGATGGTGCTTGTTGGCATTGCACATGTGGAGCAATGGGGCAGGGAAGTGGAGGAGGTAGGAGTCCTGAGTCCTGCTGTGGCAGTGCAGGGGTATAGAGAGTACTGCCCATCTGAACTAGCAGATAAAACTTTGTGGGTGGAGTTGGGCCTTTGTAAAATTCCTTGGTGTGTAGACTGGTGACTTGTCCAGAAGAAAGGTGCCTTAAAAAGAGGGAAAATGTTACATTTTGGTACTTTTCTTTGAAATGCATTGCATACTTCAAAGTGAAATGTGGCTGTCTTGTTTTGGATCAGGAAATCCTTGTTATCAGCATGAAAATTTTAGATATGATTTCTGAAATAACAGCAGCAGCAGCAACAGCAAAATATGTTTGGACTGAAATTGTACTGAAAAATTCAAAATCTCACCATTGTCACAAAAGAGCAATTCCTTTATCTTTTGTCTGTTAAGAAGACGCATGGAACCAGAAGGCAACATCTACATCGTTGAGGTTGCTGTCCTGTGCCATAAGCAAAGATGTAACAGGACGGATGACAATGGAATAAAGATTCTCCAGTCTATTTTTTTTACTAGTTGTGTTTCCTCCCCTATTTTAATGTCAGTCACCTATTTACTGTGGGAAAGGAAGGGAGCAGAAAAGTATAGAAACTAATACTGACTACTCTGAGACAAAAAGGAAAGAGTCTTTTACTGTTTATTTTTAGTGAAAAAACCCCCAAGAAACAGGCAGTTCCAGTGTAACTTTTTTCTTTTTTTCATATGGAACATTACATTTGCTCTCTTGAAGTTTTCTAATAAAAAGATACTATTAAGCACATAATAAAGGGAAATAGGAAAAAAAGCCCTCCTTTTGCTATTATGTGTGACTGTTGGCAAGTTTTGGAATCTGAGTTTCATACAGTGATAGGCCACTGATACCATGTGTAGTCCCTTTTCTTTTTTTTGGGAGGAGGTTTTATGAGGAATGAATTTTGGTGTCACAAAAAAGTGAGCTACATCCTTTGGTCAGTAAGTGCTGTTTTGATTTTAATTTTATGCCAGTGGAATCACTTCTTGGTAACTAATGTGGGAGCAGCTGAGGAAAACATGGCTGCGAAGTAAAGCCTAGTCTGGCTATTCTAATTTAATCCACATTTTCTGACGATTGGGATGTTTTTAAATACGTTCTGTGAAGACTGATGATGGATTTTAAGCACATGCAGTTTGTGATCACGTATTTTTTTTAAGTCTGAAGCAGCCGAGCTATATTTTATTGCCTTGGCTTAGAGCATAAAGGTGATGGTGGATCTGGATATGTACTTACATTTGTGTGGATATTAGTTAGTTTTCATTTGTTGGGCAGACATGACTCAGTCTGAACAAGAATGGGAGGGGTGGCTGCAGATCCAGAGGGCTGTGGGAGTGTGTACACACACCTTGAAGAGAAGCTAAGGAGAAAGGTTGTGTATGTAAACCCTTGGCTCCCATCCCCTCTCCACAGCAAAAGTTTCTTTGAGCTTGTTTATTTATACTACTTTTGCTACACATTCATACTACACTTGTTTAGTACTTTTATACAGATGGAGGCTCGTAGTCTGCTCTTATTTTAATCTCATCAACAATATCACCATTTCACTCAGTGGAGTTGCTACAAATTCGTTCTAGGTGTAAATGAGAGTGAAATTTGACATGTTTCCAGTTGCTGAACTGCCTTTCAGCATGGTGTTATTTCAAGCACTTGCAATTCCTGAAAGGTATCCAGTGTGTACAGGGCTCTTGCAATGTTACATATTTGTGTTTGTACTTACTCTCAGCGTCTGATCAATTTTTCAATGAATTAATTTCTGCAGTCAAAATCAACTGAGAAAAAACTGTTATAATCCTTTACAAAATACATAAAATTTTCACTATAGGCACACATAAGCATGTATATATTACATTCAGAGGCACAGCAGTTTAACATTTTTAGAAATTCTTTCACCAAGCTTTGAAAATCTTAGCTTATGTGTGAAAGCTGGACTTCAAAGTACTCTCATTTTGATGTGAATATGTAAATCTAACTTTAGACATCCATTTCTAAAAAATATTATACATAATTCTTCTATGTATACAGTGTTCATATATACACATTCTCTATGTGCGGTGCCTGTACTTATATTTGTAGGTAGTATTGCATCAATGTAAATGCAAGCAAAGTTGGGCAGTGAACTACCAATCTGATTTCCTCTCATTTCATCATAACAAAGCAGTGGAGCAGGCATAAGAATGAAGTGCAGTTGTGTCTCTCAAGATGTGCTTGATAGGTATTTAAGGTGAACGTAATTGATGGTTGTAACTGCATTTCTGTAGCTACACTGTTATGAGAGGGAATGCTGGGGTTTTTGGATGCAGTTCAGATTTGTCCAGCCCCTGTCCTGCCATGGAAAGTGGTGGTTTGTTAAACCTCTACTGCTCCTCCCCTGCCTGGGCTAGCAGGA
Source organism: Origma solitaria (assembly GCA_013397895.1). NCBI lineage: Eukaryota > Metazoa > Chordata > Aves > Passeriformes > Acanthizidae > Origma > Origma solitaria. Next base: position 436,948 of record VZRL01002881.1, read on the forward strand.
ATGAAGGCAGCAAGAGGTCTGGCAAGCATTGCAGGGGTAGTGGTCTATGAAGAAAGATGTAAGAGTCACCTTGGATCAATTCAAGAGGTTTAACTGAAGGGATTTTTGTATTTCATGCTTCAGGATGTGACCATGTGCATTATGTAGTTCATCAGGTATTGCACCTATTTATGGCCTTAAAAGAATGTGTTAGGTGTCCATGTTCAGGGTAAGCATGACCACAGAATAGTCATCTGGCTTTTGTAGTGAATTGAATGTAATGAATCATGTTGGTGATTGCTATCACGCAGTCCATTAATTGCATGTTGTCATGGTTTTCTGTAACTGGATTGTATTAAAAATATTTTTCTTTTCAGTGTAAGCTTTTGCTTGTATTATGCCTTATTTTGGAAGAATGCTAGGAGCTGGCTGTGTTGTGGTTTTCAAGGTCTTGAACTATTTATGGGATTGTCTGCTCAGCTCTACATATTGCTTGCAGGCTTTAAGTGTTGGATAAGAAAAGAACTTGCAGGGCAGAAGGAGAATGATCTTAGGAAGCTCAAACTGCTAGAATGAAAATAAGAAAAGGCAGATTTGAATTACAGTTACAGAAATCTCAAACATCATGTGACTAGCTTTTGCTTTTACTTGATGGTAAAGGCTGATTAAAATTAGCACTATTGAAAGTATTCACACATTCAAAGTTATTTTGAAATTTTTCACTCGTGTAGCAGTTGAATCAGTACAGAAAAGCACCATGAAGTGAACGAAGAGCTCTACAGTAAGTGGAATGTGGGAAAACAAATAATTTACCCTGATTGAGCACTCTGGTTTCAGTTAATAAATTTACAGATAATATAAGGCAAGTCACTAATCTGTTGCTTAATTTCTGAAATACTTTACTTGAAATCTGGTCCTTGTCATTATCTCAGTTATATAGATACCCTATTTACTGTGGGAGCAGCAGAGGGAATTTTGCTCAGCTAAGCTATTGATACTGTTCTAGAATGACTCATAGTAAACAATAGTATTTTCAAGAATTTTGACTGCCTGTTAAATAGGAAAGGTGGATCCTTCATTTATTTTCTGTGAATGTCTTATTATCAGAATATTTGGGTTGGTGCTGTAAGATTTGTAACAATACTGATATCCTCAGTTGAAGTATTTGATTTTTCATTAACAAAGTAACAGTAATTTTAGAATCCAAGGGCTTTTTTTTGTTAGTAATAATTTTTCTGTGATATTTTAACCAAATACCTGTGGGTAATTCATATGCATTGGTGTTTAGATGATCTAGGGTGTGATAGGTAAGAGGATGTGACACAGATTGTCAGTAAATCACTTGCTCAGGTTCAGCCTAGGTGATAGTCATGGGAAGATGGTAACTGCCTGGCAGATGTTGGGTGGCATTTATGATGCGATGTTTGTGCATTCAGTTCCTAGTGGAGAAGTGTTGAAAAACATCATTATTTGTTGGCAGTCAAAACAGAGAGGAGCTGGATAATGAACTGGCATATGGAGTGAAAGAGTGTCTCAGCATTAGACATGGTCCCTTCAGCTCAAGGTTACAGCATACTGATGAGAGCGTGGCCCAGATTTAGAGAAGCTGTTTTGAGTAAGTCTGAGTTCACAGTGTGTGTTAAACCCTTCAGCTTTGGGCCTTTAGAGTGCAGTGCTTGTGTTCACCTGTCTCTTATCAGCACTAATTAACTTGGCCATGGTGCTGTGTCCTATGGCAATGCATCTCCTGCTTGCACCTTACCAGTTCACATCACAGGCAGAATGAGTCTGCAGCTGTCAGTTTAGACCTGGCCTGAGGATTCTGAGCTCACTGTGACCTGAAGAGCAGGGAGAAGTTTTAACTTAAAGTAGAATGTAAGTGGGGCCTTTTGCAAGCATTGAGTGGAGATGTGTAAGAATAATCTCTACAGGCTTCTGTTCTAACAGGTGAAGGGTGAGAATTTGGGCTGGTGATTCATGTCTGCACTTATAGGTTAAGCAAGCTTTGTACTGCTTTCTAGCACAGAGGTCAACTGGCATTGAATAATCCTGATCATACTGTTAAACCCTTTTATCCCTAAAACAGTTGCTGCTTGCACACTGCTTATGAAAAATTGCTGCAGGCAATTTTCAGTTCTGTCTTGAGCCATGTGTAGGAATTACTTGTGAGAGAGCTACAGTGGACACAGACTATGTCAGGGACTGCTGTAACAATTGGAGTGAGCATACCATTGGATTCCAGTTCCAATTCATGTTGCCTAATGCATTGGTGCACCTGCAACCAGATACTCAGAGGGTGCAGTTCAGCATTACAAAGTGACCTTTGTAACGTTGAACAGCACCTACATCTCTCTCCTTGTTCCTGCCACCATGTCACAGTGTATCGTATACCATCCTCTGGGATGTCACAGCTGCTTGTGTGCCATTTTGATCCAGCTTGAACTAAAAGATGTGCTGAGCAGTTTGTGAGTTGAATAAATTCCCTGATCTGCTTCATCATCTGGCTGCATGCACAAACTAAGCTAATACATATTAAAGCCAGGGCAGCAAAATACAGGCACTGAAATGTGTGGCAAAACTCAGACCAGCAAGTGCTATAAGCCACTATTGCCGTTGAACACTTTACAAAGCCAAGCCACACGTCGACTGAGTTTAGAAAGAGTCTTTATTCCATATAACATGCACATTGAAAAGGTTAGGAAGTGTAAGAAGAATTCGTCCCCTATGTAGGTTTCCCTCAGCTTCTCAGAATCAGTTTCGATTTCAATCCAGTGGCCTCTGTAGGTCAGATCAGGCCTGCAGGCTGAGTTACTTATGAATAATAACTACAATAGTTTAAATCCATGTATCTTTAGAGGTATTTTACACTGTCTGCAGTGAGAAATGATGTTGCCTTTAATTCGTGTGGAAGGCACAACAAAACCTGAATGCGGTTCTTTTTTTGGCACAGCGTTTTCCATAGTATTCAGGTATAGTATAGTGGTGCTTTGCCTACTACACAGTGGAAAGAAGTGGAGTGAAATGACTAGTGGGGTTGTCTCTGAAGAAATACTTTTACAGAAAAGGTAGGCTGCAGTCCGCTCTGTCTTTTCTGGAATAGATGAGGACTGTGCAAACTAGAATGCACAGAGAGAAACATTGAATAAATTGCAAATCAAATAGAACTGAAGGTACAATCCTTAACATACTTCATAGTGTGAAGTGTCTCAGAAAATCCACCTGTTAAGTACAATACCAGATGGAAACGATTGGTAGAGTTACAAAAAAGTCAGACTCATGTCTGTAACACAGGAGGCTCTGTGTGTCTTGATAGGCAGCTTGGAAAACCACAGACCTCATAGCATATATATTCCATGAAAGAGCTTCTATCCAAATGGTTTAATGGAAGGAGGAAATATAACTCGTTGTGTTTGTGTAGAAAAAATTACCAGATTCTAATGAGTAATCATTGTGGAAAGGACAGAGAGGGAAGTGTTTCCATGTATTCCTCGGAGAGGGAGAATAAAACATTTTGACTCTTAAAAAAGCAGAAAAAATGTACCCTACAGAGGATTGTCTTCCTTATCTTATTTCTGTCACTGATGAAAAAACAGAAATTAAAAGCATACTTTAGTGATAAGGTTTTTACTTTATTCAGCTACCTTTCAGGTAATTTTTAGTCTGAAGAGAAACACTTCCTACAGTCAAGAGACCATGAGTAGGAAGGTTGGATTTTCTTGTGGTGGAAATTTGGAACAGGTATCATACTACTGAATTTAGCAGTCATTTCAGATGCTCATCCTTGTAACTGGGAGCAAAATCCAATCCATAAGTGTGAAGATAAAATAAGTAACATTTAGATAGTGGAAAAGTTAGTTATGTTTCTTCAACGATTGTTGTCTATGGTCAAAGTGGCACCAAAGGACTGTGCATGTTGATGACCAGCTCGTTCACAACCAGTGATGTCAATTTATCAGCTGGAAATCTCAGTGGAAAAGTTCCCTTGTTTCTAGTGATTACTCATGGTCGTGAAAAAAGTGTACTTTATCCTTGTATGTAGTTAAAGTAATGATAAAAATATTAAAGCCATTAAATAGGGCACTGGGGACAATGAGTTTGAAGTACGGAGTACTGTTTTGCTCATCCATGTTTAAGAAGGATGAATTGAAAGTGAAAGATATGTGGAAAGAGCTACTAGGGAAGACCAAGAAAAGCCTTGTTTAGCACAGCTGAACATGAATTAAGACAAATATGGTTCCTTGTGGAACTTCCCAAGCAAACACATGGGAAAGATGCAGTCCATATATATCCAGTCCGTAAGTGTATAAATTGTCCATAAACAAACATAACAGGAAATAGAAGGCAGATTCTTACCAATAGGAGATTGAGCTTCTTGGGTAATGTCCTACTGGTGGGCTTAAAAAAAAAAAAAAAAAGCAAAAAAACCCACACCCAAAAAACCAAACTGAAAGCTCTGACTTGTTTTCCAACTGATCATTTTCTATAATCAGTTTTAAAGAAAACAGAATGATACATGTGCCTTCTCTAGCAAAGCACTGGATTTCAGTAGTTCACAAAGTCCTTCCTAGTCATATGTTCCATATGGGCAAAGTTTCACTGTGAAGTGGAGCAGCTTTCTGAGATATTTATAGCTAGAAAATGCATTTGGAAGGATTACCATAACTTTCTGCCTGAAGTTTTACTTGTGGAAAAATTAATACTGAGTATTTTTACCAAAATCAAGATTTCAGGAGAACTGACAACATAATCTTGAATTTCACAGGCTTTTTCCCTTTTTTTTTTTTTTTTTGAGAGAACATGAAATTCATGCTGAGAGGAGAGAGATAACTGAAAAGGGGCGCATTTTGATCATAACATTAGACTTTGTTTTTCAGTGCTCTCAACACAGTGTGACGACGCTATCACAATATTTCCTCAGTGTTATTTTTTTTCTCTTTGTTTTGGGGAATTTTTAATAAATTGTTGAGTGTACATTTGGTGTTGCTGCACTTTTTGTTCTTTGTATTATAGAAGTGCAGTACTTAACAGTCTCATAGTAAGGATAGCGTGCAATTTATCAGAGGATCCCCAGTTGTACATTTTTGACAGGACTTTCCTATGTTACCCATTGGCCTTAGCTGTTACAGCATGTCCCACTGGTAGGAATAGGAATGTGACACAGGCATTTTGTCATCAAAAAGTCTCAATAGGAAACTAAAAAGAGTTCATACTGCATACTTCTAGCAATTAGCTCATCTCCAGGGAGAGACAGAAAAGAGAAACACACAGTGTCTGCAGGTTGACAAGGAACCTGGGAACATATTTTATTTAGTAAGTAAAAAGGAAGATTCGGAAACAGTTTACAGCAGGTACCAAAGGTGGTGGCATAAGGGCATGATAATATGGTCTGTCTCCATGGCATACATCACTGACTAAAATGCTTTCTTTAGGTGGAGTTTTCCTTCTCCACCTATTTACTACACAGGATATGCAAAATCAATAATTTCCCAAGTATTATTTTAACCTAGCTTATAATATTTTGAAAGAAATTCATGCAGGTGCGCAGAAGTTACTGAAATCTTCCCTGCAGAATTGCTCAGTTCTTAGAAGTGTACACCAGTATGGAGGACATGAAAGAGCTCAGTTCTCAGTAAATCTTGGAGTAGGTCGATATATTGGCTAGCGTGGGTTATAGCAGAGTAGGCACCTGGACTGGAAAGTGATGAGAGCACATGTATTTCAGTGGACTGAATGTCACTAACATATCACACTGATGTGTCAACTAAGGCTGCCATTTGAGCAGTGTTTGAACTCAAACGTTGTAGTAATACTGTCTTAATAATTTAGTGTCCTCTGTTCTGCATTTGCAAAAATCCTTTGCTAAATTCTCTGAACCTGCCATAGTGAGATTTGCTGGCTTTTTTTGGCTCTAGGAAAAGCATGTCTGTCACAAGGACCATGTTGTTACTGAAAGTGACATGTCTGAGGAATGGAGCTGTTGAAAAACAGGCCATAGGGAGGGGTGTGTGGCTTTTTTGGTTGTTGTTCTGTGTTTTTCTATCTATCAATCGTCTATCTATCTATCTATCTGTCTGTCTGTCTGTCTATCTGTCTATCTATCTGTGGAATAAGACATTCAGAAAAACATTTCACTCCAAATGTGAGACAAACCTCTAGGTTGCGAGGAACTGAAAAATTACTCTGAAAAAGAAATGTATTGACTGATTTTCATTCTGCATGTTATGTATACTGAAAGTGTCCTTTCTGGTATGTTTAAAGAACAGAATCAATCAGATTGAGAAATGTCAATAGAGGACCCTTCAGAGAGTTTACCAATAAACTCTCATCTGTGCATGTCAATGCCTGTCCTGTCTGCTGGGAGCACACCTGGGAGATGGGGTGTTCTCTGTGCTGATGGTTTGCATCAGGACTCTCTCACAGGAGATGAACTAAGACCAAGTCACTGGTCGCTTAATGGTGCATGGCTGACGTTCTGTGTCCTGTGTCACATGCCGGACCACACTAGGGAGCTCTAGACCAAGGGACTTCATCAAGGGAAGGCAAGGGTGGCCCATAGGACCTTTGTGATCAGAGAAATGCCCGCATACAGTTTGTGAGGAACAGAGCATAGCGAAAAGTTAGTTTTCTTTTTAATTCTGTTTAATTTTGCATGCTTTTAATTCCAGAAACTGAAATTGCTTTGTCCATGGGTTTATAAATATTTAACACACATTTTTAATGAATAAGAAATTGACTTTAAGGGTCAGTAGCAGATTCAGTTACTTTTTCAGGTACTTGTTTAATTATTTCTCATTATATTTGTAAATGTAATTTTAAAATCTTTAAAAAGAAATTAATATAGGCCATCAGAGAATAATCTCTAATAGATGACATTCATGAGTGTTTTTTTTACTTCTGTTATACCATTTGACCAGGATCTCAAGAGTTTTTGATGAGTACCAAAGTCTTGCAAGGAAAAGAGATTTCCCAAGGCCATACAGTAATTTTATGGAAGATTCAGGATAGAAGGCAGCTCCATGCTTTATCTGATCTAATCAAATAGTTTTCCAGGTGGTAGAATTTTTTCCTCAGCCTTCTCTCCATCTTTTCTGTTTCCTACAAAAGACATCATACTTGAAAGATCATCCTGTGGAACAAAGATCTGGAAAAAAATTATACTGGGATATAACGCTTGATTCTTTGAATAGATTGCCCTAATTCATGCCTTTCACTATTTAAATAATTTATAATATAGTGATGTTCAAAGTAAGGCTGTTGCAGAAACTAACTCATTCATTAAAATATCAACAGAGCAGTGATGCTGATGCAAATGGTGAAATAAAATCAAAGGGCCTCAGATAAAATCATTACCATCACTCCGATGTCAATTATTGGGAAAAATGCCGCATATAAGTTGCTTGACAAAATTTTTATTTTTAAAGAGAAGATTTGAAGTAAAGCCCACCTATTTTTCACTATGTATTTTAGATTGCAGTGTTTGTGAGAGGTTCCAGACACTCACCTGTCAGGCAGTAAGTCCAGTCCTGAAGTCAGGATCCCATTATTTTATTGTGAACACATGTGTAGTTCCTTTTCTTTGAGCTTTCAGAAAGGGAAAAGGATGGAATAGTAGGTCTGAAAAATTAAATTTAAAAGTTAGCCATGCTCCTCTATTCTATTAACACCCATCTCATCACTGACAGAAGCTGGTTTGGCTCTTGAAGGTAAAATTGTGTGTCCTAATATGCCTTCAAGACATTATTACACCTTTAGTTCTCAGGTCCATAAACCATTACTCTGGGTGCTCATAAATATGCATTTCCTTTACACTTTTAAGTAAGCTGCTATTGCTGTCATTCACTTTTAGTTAAGACCTGTCAGGTGGTATTTTCTGTTGAAGGAAAGAAGTTTAAATTACGAGCGAACTGAAGATATGTAGTTCTTAGGCATGCTAAAATTATGAGTGAGTTGGAGAGATTATTCCTCACAAGTAATTTTAGGATCCCAAGGGATAATGGTGATGTGTACAAGAGATGTTCCCTTCTTGGCTAATTCCATTAAAAGCTTCTGATTCTTGCATTGCTGGAGTGAGACTCCAAAAATCTGCTTTTCTATCTTACATAATCACTTTCACAGTATCCTGTAACATCCACCTCTGCTAAGACTGTTAGTGCATTGACTTCTAGAGTGACAGTGATATGTAGGTCTGACGAAGCATCCTTTGCAATGTGCTTCATTGAAGTGAGAACTGCAAATGCTGTCAGTATTACTGGAAACCTTTTACTTAGGCAGAATTAATAAATCACAACTTGTATTTTGGGATGGCCTTGTTATATACAGCTGGTCCAGAATGATATGACTTAGTAGTAAGAAATTACTGCATCTTGGCAGACAGCATTCTATTTATTTTCAATTCTGAGAAAAGCAATTTCCGCTGGATAAGAAGCTAAGGCATTCAGGATCACAGTTGTGCCATTCTTATGGTGCCTGACTTCATGCAGGTCTCCTCACTCAGATATTTTCTTCCTTTCACTTTTCAAACATGGTTGTGAATATTCATAGGATATCCCCCTCAGCCTTTGCAGCTCTTCTACTCCTAGGTGAGTAACATGAATCCCATACTTGAACTAAATCCATAAATTTAGTCTGTTCCCCACAAGTTCTAGCTCCAGTCCAGGCTTTGTTTGGTTCAGATCTGGGAAGCTTTTCTTTAGCAAGTTGTGACCAGTGGTGAATTAACACAAACTTGGCAGCAAAGTCTTGGGTTAACGTTAAAAGGGATTTCAGCCCAACAAAGCAGGTGTTACAGAGAAGTGATCCAGAGCTTTGTTTCTGAGGCTCTGTCCCTGGTTCATCTTTGTTGATGCTCTTTGTTTACTGCAAGGCTTTGTTCGTTTTTCATAAAATCAGAGATATGCTTTAATACTGTTCAAATAGTGCATGTGTGTGAGAACAGAAAACTGAAGCTGATATAAACAGATGTGCTGTGGTATTTGCAGTGAAAATCCTGTACTAGTTTTCATATGGCCTCATCTGTTCCCCAAGTTGCTCAGGTTTTCCGTGCCACCTCCAAGGCCTCTCTGTTCCGGCTGGGGAGAAAGTAGCTGTGGGTGACAGGTTGTGTTATTCCCTTCCTGGACTGATTATCACCATCCCTCCTTTAAGCAGACCCCCAAAGTAGAAAAGTTGGTGCGGTATTGTTGGGGACATCTGTGGCTTCTTGGAGGGTGCTTGTGGAGAAGCATTAGACGTGGCAGAAGGGTTGACTCCAGATTCATGTGGTGCCACAGTCCCACTGTGTAATCCCTCAGGGACTCACCCCAGTCACCTAATAAGGTTGGACATGTCAGGTAATGTGATGTTAACTACAGCAGAGAGACAGACATCCTTCTCTCCTGAAACACCAGTGACTCTATCCAGAAGGTTTAATACTGGTGCTGCAGTACTTGGTGATACTGTGGTGCTTATTCAGCAACCATTTTTTTGAATGAGTTAGTAGAGTTGTCTGGCAGAAACATGATACACACCAGAGTAATTAGGAATAAATTTTGAGTTACTGATATTGAAAACATTTTTCAGGCAGTGGTTGGTTTGGTCCTGCTTAATGACAGAGATGTGGTCTGGAAGAATTTCTTCATAGTTCAGATGGGCTGGGGCTGCTGAACAGATTTTCTTCAGTGAGGAAAGAAGGGAGGTGGCATCATTTTGACCAGGATCCTCTTGATCCTGGTCTTAGAATCATATACATGTGTGTTGAATCTTTTCCTAAAAACATACCCCAGTGGGTATCTTGACTTCTCCAGTGATTTTAGTTGCTCCTGTTCTGTTCAAGGTCAAAAGATAGCAATTAATGTAAGACACAGGGATAAATTTCTGGTTGTGTAGTTTCAGAGATAAGAAAAGCAGAGAAGATATTCTGTGGAACATCTGTTATATAGATATGCTTTATTGTGGACAACTGAATGGGATGACCTGGTCATCAGTCTCTATATTTTCCTTTGCTGCCTTTAAGTGTTCTCAGTGGAGAACTATTAGTAGTATTTTTCTACCTTCCTGTCTAAGCGCAGACCAGCGTTTATTCGAGCTAACCTCTGGTAATTATAACGTCAACATCAAAACAGCAAGCAAACAGATGGAACATATAATATTCATAAATTATTGAATGCAGCCTCCTCATCCTTCACAATAAGCTCTTCAGGGGAGGGACAGTTTCTTGTAAGCACCCACAGTCCAACAAGGAAATAAGCAACAGCCAATGTGTTTTGTCAAATCAGTTCAATTTTCTTCTCTGACAGAGTAGCAAACTTTCCATTGATGAGGAAGAGGTGCCATTCACCTTGACCTTGTCAATGTATTCTGGTAAACAAACTAGAGATGCATGACTATGAAGCTACTGCAAGATGGGTACCAAACTGATATGAAAGCTGTTCTCAGTAGTTATTAGTGGATCCACAATGGCCTGTCCCGGACCTGGTATTTTAATTGCCAGTGGGATTATGAATTTTGTCTGCAAGTTATACCCGTATGAGAGGCAAATTCAAACTAAATTTGAGAAATCAGTGAAATGGCTTGGAAAAATACAATATAATCCAACAGAAAAAGGACAAGTTTCTTGAGTAAGTGTAAGAAATGCTTATGCAATAATCTTGGAGAAAGGGTTTGTAACAGTGAGGAGAGTCACAGGCAGACTGATTGTGTAAGGAAAGTATGTAGGTAAAAGATACCAATAAGATCTGTTTCCACTTTTTAGGGGATATATCACGTTTCCTCTATTTGCAGCCACCCGTTAATAAAATCAGTGTAAGCCAAATTACATTTGGGTGCAGCCTGAGTCAGAGGCAGAAAGACTCCTTGTGTTCTGTGTGTCCCACCACACCTTATGCTGCCTTTTTCACACCTCTCATCATCAAAGAAATAGTACGATAGTTTTTGTTGCCCAAACATCATCTCATCAAATGTTTGATAAAAATACAGCTTTTAATTGCATTGATAGTACTTCACAGAATCATAGAATGGTTTGTGTTGGAAAGGACCTCATCTTGTTCCAACCCCCTGCCATGGGCAGGGACACCTCTCACCAGGTGAGGTTACTCAGTGTTCTGTCCAACGTGGCCTTAAACACTTCCAGGGATGGGGCATCCACAACCTGTCTGGTCAACCTGTGCCAGTGCCTCACCACCCTCACAGTAGAGAATTTTTTTTCTAGTATCTATTCTAAACCTACTCTCTTTCATTTTGAAGCCATTCTCTCTTGTCCTGTTACTGCATGCTCTTGTAAATAGTCTGTCTCTGCAGTAGTAGTTTTGGTTTGCTTTTTTAATTTTCAGAATTTATACTAAAATATGGTTGTTTATATGAAAGTGTAACTGCGAGCAGTTGTTCCATAGCAAAGTAGTAAAAATGTACTCAAAACAACACGTACAAATTAACGTATGTATATATTATGTAGGTGGAGAAGAAAGAAGCGAAACACCCACCCAGTGATCTGTTTCAAATTAATTGTGTTAATTTATTTTTAAGAAAGGTATTTAATGTTTTCATAGTTGTCTGTTTGAGCAGGAAATGCTAACGAGATTGTTGGAAAGGTTAATTGATGAGCTGCCATCGTGTGTGTGGAAGCTACTCCTTTTACATGGAGCCAGTACTTTTTAATGGCTTTAGGCATGCACCTGTTGGACTTAAGTGCAGGATTGCAACACATAGTTTTGCACAGAAAGGCATGGAAAAGGACTGCCTATCAAATAGTACCTAGTAAGCATCAGTATTTTTAGTGCTGTTCTTCATATATTCTACAGGTATTGAAAAGAAATTACCTGAATAATTAGCTGATTTAAAGTATTGTTATTATTTTTTGTTCTGTACATTATTGATAACTGTTTTCCTGAATTTATTTTCTTAAATGCTTATATAGAGTTTTAAAATATTCCTTGAAAGAAGTATCAGAAAAGGTGCTAAGTTAAATATGTTCTTTAATTACTTATTAGAATCAAAGTATGTCTAATACAAATTTTAAATGTAAACCATTTTTTTAAATGAAATGCTGTTTTTCATGGCGACTCGTAGAGAATTCTGAGGGATTTTCAGCTTCCAGTCAGAATATTATATTTAATAAATATTACCAGACTTGTGGTTTAGAATCAGAGAAAGATAGCAATAATTAAATGGGTATATTTTGGTGTACTTAAGAATGCATTATATTTTGAGGTTTTTAAATCTTGCGTGCAGCATAAAATGAACTTATTCATTTTAATGCGTACTTCTTGTTGGCTTAAAGCTGAAATATAGTTGCTTGAAAATTAATTTACCCCTCATGAATGACTGGTTGGATTATCTTTGTAGCATTAAATGTCAACCCTGAGCTCAGAGCACATTGTGTCTACAGTAAAAAGTTGTCCCTGAGCACTTAATGTTGTGTTAAATGATGATGTGTCCTTTGCAAATGTATTATTAGTGTCAAGCTGTTCTGTCTCTCAAGATTGAAAAATGGTCAGTGATTTGAGCTGCCATTAAACCTGAATAAAATCGAGAGGCTATGGGGGGTTTTCATGCCTTTTCTGAGTACAGACACATTCTTGTGTAAGTATAAGACATATAAAAATCTTTCTGTTAACCTAAGACTCTGAAAACTCCCTTTGGAATCACAGCAATTAAAAATAAGAAAATCTAACTTCTGTTTTTTGGGAAAAGAATGGTCATTGAATTCATCTGTGTGACACTAATAGCACAAAACCCAGTAATAAATACTTGAGAGCTTGATTCTGTTTCCATAGGTGTGAGCTTGAGCTGTGTTGCTGATTTTCAGAAATAGGTTATAATACTGTTACTGATGTGTGGTTTGCCAACGGATTTTTACTGAAATTAGGCCTGAAATTCCTGTGGAATTTTGTTTTTCTGAGGTTCCTCAACGTGCTAAATAAATAGTTATTTCCAGAATGAAGCAGGCATGTTGAAGATGTGTTGTGTGTGAGTAGAGTTTCACAGAATTTCACTGGGTTGAAGTTCTGTTATTCAGTGAATATACAGTGACTGGTTTAAAATCTCTTAAAGATCATAGAATTAAATACTTGTACATGCACCTTAGGAGGCATAAGATGTATAAATATTTCTGTGTTATTCGATGATATTACAAAGCACTTTAGAAAACACTGCTTTCCCCATGCAAGACACCTAACTTGCTGGCATTTAGAAAGGCACTTAAAGTTGCACTACTATGTATGAGATGATTGAGCTCCGTTTTGGAGTCCCAGGGCATGTAAGAAAATAAATGCTTGTCTTCCTTCCTACTAAAAACCAAAAATACTCTAAAGTTAGGGAACTGCTGGTAATGCAAACTGATTTGAACGTGCTTTTTGCAGACCCGACCGAATTCCGTTGGTGCACTTCAGTTCCATTGCAATAGTGACATTAAGGCATTTCAGGCACTGTGATTTTATGGCTAAATTCTCCCTCAGTTGATAGCCATTTAGCCGGTTCCACAGAAGGGTTTCCCTGATGGTTGAAGAAGGCAGGTACCATGCTCATCTACAGGAAAACAAAGAGGTCATGGACATACTAGAGTGAGTCCAGTGACGGGTCAGGATTTCCATCTGGAGCATAGGATGCGCAAGAAGAGGCTGAGAGAGCTGTCTTTTCAGCTTTAAGAAGAGAAAGCTCAGCTGAGATGTTACTACTGTCCACAAATACTTGATAGGAGGCTACAGGCAGCGTGAAGCCTAACTTTTCTCAAAGGTGCACAATGGTAGGGTCCGCTTGAAGTTAGAACATGAAAATTCTCGGTAGGTAGGTGAAAAATATTTTTACCAGAGGGATGGTCAAATGTTGGGACGGGTTTCTCGGGGGGGGGGTTGTGGAATCTCTACCTTTGGAAATACTCAAAACTCAACTGCATAAGGTCAGGTCGACTAGCTCCCAGGGTCACTGGAGCTGACTTTCAGGTTGAATACAGTTTAAAAATCGGCTCTGTTCAGAGCAGGGGGGTGGACCATCTAACCCCCAGAAATCTCTTCTAACCTAACCTATCCCCTGAGACTGTAGCTTAAGGCAGGACTATGGCTGGTACACAGGAGCAGTTCTGAAGAAGCAGTGTGCTAACTATGGTGCATCTTCAGCACAGTGGCTCTGTAGCTCAGGCATAGCTAACTGGCTTGGGAACCACCACATCAGAGCTGAGCAGGGGTAGAATTCTGGCTGTGGTTTTCGATGCAATTTACAGTCCCTTCATGGCTCTGACTTTCTCTCTGTAGTATTGGTAATACTCAAGATAATTACTTCAAAAGTAATTTGACCATGTCTGCAAATGTCTTGAATCAAGGTAAAGTCATGTAGGAGTCCGCTTGTCCTTAGAGCTATTTCCTTGGTTCATATGTATTCTGCTTAGCCTTAGAGTTGAAGCCATCCCACCTGATTTGGGTTCTGAACATCTGGAGTTGTTGACAGTAAAACAGGCAGTGCCAGGGAGCATTTTAGGCTATGCTAGACTGCTGTCACTCACTCTTTGGAGAAGTCTCTCTATGGGAAGTAAAGAGAGACCTAAACTATCAGTCACCTAAAAGGGAAATCAGGTGTGATGGGTGTGACCTTCCATGTCTTGCATATAAGGAGGTTGTGGAGGACAGTGTGACTGAATCTTCCTCCATCTTGGACCTTTGTCTCTGCCAGTGAGATCTAATTCTCTCTTACCCCTGTTACTGCAGGGAAAAGGACAGGCTGTTTGAAGTCTGGCTGTGGAAACCCGGAAAAGAGCAGAAGCCCATTTTCTTGTTCTGTGGATTTTTGTGAAGGGTTCCTGGAACCTTCGCTAATTCAAATCAATAATCATAATAAACAAATTGATTTCAGCATAACTAGGTGTGTGATCTCACACTTGCAGTTTGTCAATAAATCTTGCCACAATCTGTCTCTAGTTTCTAATTACCTATGTGTACATTTTAGTATGGTTTTCCGTATCAGTTACACTAAGGTACTTTAGTTAAACTACTACTGGTAACTAAAATTTACCCTCTAGTTGTAGTTTTATTGCACCTTAAACAGTAGTTTAACATATGAAATGGATTGCTAATCTATGGAAAATGTCTTGCTAATGTTTCAAGTACGACTATAATACCAGTACAGAAAGATTCAGGACGGCAGTTTGTTGGTTGTTACAAATTATAGCGAAAGTGTTGAAAGGAATTTTAAATCTGTAGCGTTGATTAAAAAATTTTACTATCTGTCAGGTTTTTTGGCATGCTGTAAATAACTCATCTTCAAATTATTTGTCTGAGTAATTAAATTTAGATTGCACATTTCTCATTTCAAATATTTTGACTCTTATCTATTTGGTTTTCCATTGTGACTTAATTGGTGTGGTCTATATAAACGGACAATAAATTTATATACCTTTGTTATAAAGATCAGTCAGTGAATAGAACTTGGTATTCATCCCAGACAGAATTATGATTGAATGTATTTGCAAGATTAAAGCACTGAATTTACTTCTTTCTAATTAAAGGCAATTAAAGATTTGCAGACATAAATAAAAGACAATGAATTGAGGAGTAAGTGTAGAAGCAAGTCCATTTGCAGGTGAAAAGAAGTGCCTTTGAAGCAGAACCAGCTGTATTTTCATTGAAAGAATAACAGTTTAGGAAGCTTTTCTGCATGTGCTTGCTTGATAGCATAATGTACTCATAAGCAGCTTACGCAGTACAGTATTCAGAAAATAGCAGTGCATTAATTTTTGAAGTAGGAAATGCAGGCGAAGAGTAATGCTGCCACATGATGATAATGAAGGTGGATATTGTAAAGTCTGCTGAGAGAAAAGAAAGCAGTGAGCTCCTGAAATGTGAACATTTATAAAACAATAACTAGATATTCATATGATAATAAGCTTGGACAGCAGCATCAACAAAGGCCAAAGATGCAGTCCTGTTTCTGCTTAAGCCTGATGAATTGAAAAGCAGAGAGGCAGTCTTTAGTCTGTTATTCAATTCCAGTAATGAGCTATTGTTAGAATGAAAGAGTAAATATCTGGAAGCGTTGAAAATACAATTTTTGTTTTCCTCATGAAGTTATTCTGTAGTTTTTTTCAGGTTACATCTTGAACAGCAGCATCTTTACACACAATCTTAAATATAGTCAGTTTTCTTAGATACAGTGGGCAACATGCTGCATTCTCAGTTACATGTGTAAAGGGGCTTGGTATATATGCAGACGTACAGTGTTGTGCATACTACCTGGCAATGTCACAGTATTTCTGTAGACTAAAAAAAAAAATTAACCCAGAACTTAACTTGTCTAGCTCATAGATATTATTTAGGTTAACTTTTTCATTCATCATCATGTCATTGGAGGCTTAGTTAAAAAGAATACTGAATATACAAAAGCAGGCCATCTCTAATATGTTATTAAAATTACTGAATAGAAGATGTATGGGGTCTCAATTTCCCATGTAATCAGAGTGAAGTAAAAAAAAATCCTGCAACATTCATAGATTTTTATTCCTAGTTACATGAAGAGAAACAAACTCATGTTGCATATTGCATGAATCCCTAATACCCATTCTGATGGAAGCACCCTTTGTAATTTTTCACAATATAGCTGTTTTAGTAGCTAAAAAGCTTCCTGTATTTCACCCTTGTTTTCGCCCTTTTCTAATCCTACAGCTGTTAGAATAGTCTTCATTTCTGCCTGGGGAAGAAGCAGGATCCAAGCAGGATCTGTAAACAGGGCACAGGTGCTACTGAGGTCACTTTGCCACCAAAGAAGTGGAAAAAACTGTGCAAGAGGGGTAGAAGGAAGGGATGAGGTGCAAGGCAAGCTCTGTAGAGTTTCCAAAGCTGAAGGCTACTTCAAGCACTGAATGGGAAAGTGAATGATCTTTGGAGGGACTGTCAGCAAGCAGGACAAGCAGAGAGCTCTAGTCAGTAAGAAAAGTTGCCTTATCATGGAATACTTCTTTGGCCTTAAAAATGGAGAGGAAGTGATGGACCTGAAAAAAAGAAAGAAGTGGTACATTTGTTTAAAAATTAATAAATTGAGGTAGTTACAAAAAAAGTTAAGGAAAGCTGGCACTAGAGTTTAGTGTGGGAGAAGAAATGACAAATTGGTAACAATAATGAGTAGTCAAAAAGGAAAGGATTTTGTTTAAGTAATATGAAAAGTATGATTTGGTCTGGAAATTTTCCAATTCTATCTTTTTGGCTTCTTCTTGCCTTCATATATTCCCTCAGAAAAACTTGGTGTCTCAGATAGGCATTGGTAAAGCAGACAAATGGGGCTTTGTCTGATGAGTCCGTCTCAACTGGCTTTGATGATCACTTCCTGAGAAGACAAAATAGCTTAAGTTGATGACTCTGACAGATAAATGTATAAGAAAGCTTGCAGGGTGAGATAAAACTAGAAGACATTGAGAGTGTGAATGTTCTTATCCCAACTGGTTGAATTTGCAAGCCCAAAAGAAGGGAGGCTGTAGGGAGCCTGTATTTTTTTTCTGCTTGTTTTCCAGGCGGTAATGATCAGTATTCACATGGCAGGAGCTTTGCATTTCATTGTTCTTTATAGTCCTGTAGTGCAGATGTCTTTCCCAAGGCCTCAGAAAGTTCACGTTTTAAGAGTCTTTTAGTACAATTGCTAAATCTGGTTTTCATTACATAGAAGTCCACACATGTCCTTTTTAAACTTTTGCACTTGGTGGACTCAGCCTGTTTCCCTACCATATTTTTTTTTCCTTTTGGCTATTACATTTAGCAAGGAGAGTGGTAAATTAATGGCAGGTGCATGGATTTGGAGAACTACCAGCTCTAGAGCCATCATTGAAATAGCCTGTTTGTTATTAGGAGGGTTAGTTGTTCATATCAGACTTAATATTAATCTGGAAGTATTCTCCAGATAAGTAGAATCCAGTCTTAGCTGTAGCCACGATACTGGAATAAAGAGTAGCAGGGTTCCTGAAACCAGGGGAAAGAGCACCAATAAGCTTTCTCATTTGGATCAATAAACATGGTCCTGCCAATAGATGTATTTCACAGACTGGCTCTTCTATGCAATATTTGCCCCTGCTTGTGTCATCTTCACCCTTGAGCTGTGGAGAAGAGGAGGGAGAATGGGCAATGGGAGGAAGGGGTGGTGGGTTTTCCTAGCTGGCTTGTGTCCCATTCCTAATGGACCTTGCCGAGCTTTCTATTTTTCATTATCTGATGCTGTTGCATCACTGGAAGGGAAATCTCTGACTGTCTTGTTTCATTTATCCCTGATGGAAGAGCAGCAAACCTGAATTATGAGAATTGAGATTGAACTTGGCCCTTGTCAGTTATATACTTCTAAACGAAGATATTTTTCATGCTTAAAACATTTCAGATTGATAAATTTCTATAGTTTGTTCACAAGTAAGTAAGAACAGCTGCGTCACTTAGGAAAGTTGGCTCCCAACAAACAAACAAAAAAATTCAAGGCTGGGGTGTATCTATGCCAAATTTCAGCCTGGAGTGTATTTTTATGAGTAATAAACTCCTGCCATTTGTAATGGAAATTCTGAAAAATCTTTTTAACTATTTCATAGCAAAAGTATGACTGTGAGACCTTAGGGAGAGGAAACACATTCTCTCTCTGTGGATGTTCATCTCATGACTTAGCCATTTTTGTGGTTTCTGCAGTTTTTTCCCTAACTGTTCAAAAAAATTGCTGTACTTCTGATGCATCCTATTATCAGATATTACTGACCTCTGACATAGATCATCTTTCTGTCATCCTTACTTTCACTCCATCCTCTAACTTTCCTTGGATGTATGCTGCCGGTTTTTTTTTGTTCCTAATACACATGGTTTCAGTTATTTTTCCATTTGTCATTGAGTATTTGTAAGTTATTTCAAGTCTTTTATGAATAATATCTGACCAAAGAATAGTATAGAGACCTTAACAATATATAATCCGTGGGACTGAGAATAGATTATATAATGAAAGCGAATTTGTAATGCAAGTTCAGCATTCACAGTATGCTACAAAGACGATCTCTGTATTGAGCATGAGCAGGGTGATATGAAGAGTAGACAAAGTCAGAAGTGTGTTTCCATTAATCCAGTATATCACTGGAGAAGACTTTCCCAATTCATGTTTCAGAATTCAGAATTTCATCACTGCACTCTAATATACCACTTTTGAAGGTAGCCATAAAATGAGAAGTTTGCATTATTGATTATGAATGTAAAATCACATCTGCTTGGGCAAATGGGATTTTTGTATACAAAACCCCTGACAAAGTTATAGAGGAAAGGTTAAATTATCTGACTGTAACAGTAATGAAAACTAATGTACAAATAGGTAAACTTAGTAATTTGAAAAAGGCACGATGCTGCTATAAGTATTGTAGCCCAACTTTGGAATTAGGCAGAAAAAGCAAAAAAGGCATGTATGCATTAGGAGGGAAAAATTAAAAAGGACTTTCTTAAAAAGCCAAAGCCGTTGTACTGAGGCTCTATCCCTCTGAGCAGTTTCTTTACAGATTCCTCTTTTCCTTCTCCTTTTGTGACTGTATCTGTACCTTGACTTCTGTTAACTTAAAGAAGCTATGGTTAATAGTGCATAGTATAACACTAACAGGCCTTTCAGGCAGGAGAAATATCCCTGAGTGATATCAAGTGTTTTATGCTTTGTTATTAAGTTGAGATAAATTATTTATACCATTTCTACCACTTCTAAATACTTACATGTCCTCCTCTGAACTCAGTTCATAGGGACTCACAGTAATCAAGCCCTGTAATCTTTGTGGCTCCAAGAGATAGTCCCTGTAATTTGTAAAAAGTTAGTGTAGAAGATTTTGTGTACCATGTTTCTACAAGCGGGTGGTGTCAAACAATGGTTTTATGAGCGTTTACTTGGACTGATCTCCATATCCGTGAATTCTGATACCTGCCAATAATGTTCAGTTCAAAATTCTGAACCTTTGCATTCACCAGAATGTCCTGTATTGCACATTTATAAATGCATTAGAGATGACTAACCAAGAAAAATTCTAATGAAATTTTTTGTTTTGATTTCAATGAGAGAGAAAAACATCATCTACCTTTAATCTACTTACTTGCTGTCTGATTCTTATGAAGGAATTTATTGAACATTGTACTAGTGGATATCTGTCCATATATATATTTTGATGTCACTCTGGAGTAATAGGTTCTACACTGATTTGTTGGCTCTTGTTGCTATCACTATCTGTGTTAAGGATAGTTGTTCCACAAATCCCTGTATTACAGAGTAGCTCTTGTTTAAAATGCTGGACTGTGGGATTTTTTTAATATGTTAAATCTGACTTTTCAACTGAAATAAATGCTCATGTTCTTTATATTCTTTTTGCATTGTTTTCATTAAATATGCTTTTTTTACTCTAGGGAAACAAGATTACAAGAAAACCAGGCCTATGTTACGAGCTACAAGATTAAAAGCAGAGGCCAAGAAAACTGCACTAGGCGTAAAGGTAGAGATCTCTTTGATAGCTCAGACCACCTTTGTGTTTATGTTGTTTCTTTTCCCTATAGATGTACTGTGTGAATATTGATTTCTGAGAGATATTGTTTATGACACTTCAAAATCTAAGTAGAATGCTAGATCTAAAATATTTATGATGAATTGCTTTTACTTAACCCTCAGATAACTTGAATATTTGAAATGCTGGAAGATTTTACGTAGTCTACGTCCTTGTTATGATACATGTTTACTTTAAGGTTTAAAGTACTGTGTGCTTAGAAAATTGATGGGTTTGGGGAACCTGTCTACACACAGAAGAAGTTCTTTGACTATTTCATATAGTTAGTCAAATTGCAATAAACATCTCTCATGTTTCTCTTCTGATCCTATATCCAGTAGTAGTTTAAAGACTGGGTTTGTTAAGTATTGTTAATTCTCAGCATTATTGTCTCAGTCTGCATCCTTGTGTATTGCCTCCGACTTGTAAAAAGAAGGCTTAACTAACAGCAAAACATATGGAAAGGTACTAAACTTTATTTTGAAAATGTCCCCTTTCAGGCAGGTAAGAAGTATAATAATTACTTTTGATCATAGCTGTGAATATTATCAAGGAGAACAATTAGAAATATTTTCTGTTTCCTACTACCCAATGTGTTATCAAAACAGGATCTATCTGAGCACGCATTATTTATGTTGCCTCCACTATTTTTCCCTCAAACTTATTTTTTTAATCTAACTCATACACTATCATCTTAGCAGCAAGGATAAAACCTGAGCAAAATAAAAATGTGGATCCATTACCTGGGTATTCTAGTGAAAGAAACTTCAGAAATGTTAAAAGGAGAACATTTTCTTGTTTCTGGCAGATGAGAAATCAATTTTTTCAAGTTATAGCTTACAGCAAATGCCAAGGTATTACTACCAAGCTGTAACAGCTGTTAGGCTGCCAGATGATGTATTTGGTTGTCTTCCAGAATTTGCTATTATAATCACGAAACAGTGCTTTCTTTTTGCTCCTGATTGCTGATCTCGATCAAGCATTACCGTGCGATGCAGTATGTTTTCACAACATAATCTCCTCAGTTAGTGCTGTGTGTCAGGTTTTAATGAGAAAAAGTAGATTGCCTTTTTTGTTTAAAGGATAGATTATTAACCTTTTGAGTTCCTTTTCCTTCCTTTCATATTAAGTTTTACTTTTTCTTTTCATCTTACTTTCAATGACATGACCTTTTAAAAACGATGTTCTACTTGGAGACTTAGTGTACAGCCTAATTCTTTTAAAATATACAACTTTCTTGCATGTCTTCCATGTGTGAGAAGAATATGAAATTTGGTCCTTCAAAACCTGTTTCATTTCCTTATTTTCTTAAGTAATTCTTTCTAAAAATAAGGGAGAATGGGAAAGCATATGTATAATCATATATATAATGAAGAATTGAGTATTAGTGTATAAAGGACTTTTGCTATCGAGGTGCACTTGTGCTCTCCAGGTCATGAGTGGGTGTGTTTCTGGGGTTCTGCTAGTCACAGTGTGTGATGTCTCAAGTTTACAATTCTGCCTCTGCCTTAAAAAAAAAAAAAAAAATCCTTAAAATATTTTCTTCTGGCTGTAATATTTTTTTCTGCTTCTGGAACTTAAAATATAACTGGATCATCCCCAAATAGATCACAGTAATTTGCTTTGCTTCCAAATTGCTGAGAAAAGCTGACAGAGCTGAAGCAAAAAGGAAGGTAAGTTGGGCACCTTTCCCTTCGGGGATTTGCTTGTAGGGGAAGGAAAGCAGGGCCTTTGATTGCATCCTTCTCACTGAGCCTGCTTAATGCCAACAATCTCAGGCTTACTAAATGTTAAAATACTTCTAGCAGAACATGGGCAATCTCTGTAGAATAAACTCTGCACTTCTGCTGACAGACTCTGGAGTGCTCAGCACAGAAGTGGGGCGTATTTAATGTCTTGGGGTAAAGGTGCACCTCTTCCATCTCATGGTGACAGCTCTTCACCCTTCTCAGTCCCTCCAGCAGCAGAGCTTCACCATGGGCAGTAGATGCTCCTGGAGTGTCTGCAGGGAAATCGTCTTCTCTATCCCTGGAGAGGCTGCTTAGGTGTGAAGCCCCATAACCTATACCCCTCTCTTGGGCAGGGCTTGTTTTGCTCAGTCCAGTGTTAAGATCTCCAGCTGTCCGAGTGCCATCCTTTTACCTTCAGCCTCCACACCTATCCTAAATACTCCTCTGTTGTCTTCTGGATAATTTTTGAAATAAGAATTTCTTGACAGCTCCTGTTTGGTATATCAGCAACTGGCAGGACAGAAGAGAACACAATTTGTACTCCAGATCCCTTGACCAGTTGTCCCAGGGCCCTGAGATCCTTCTTGATCATCCATAGCCTTGTTGGAACTTTGTCTGTGCCCACCTGGAAAACCAGTGGGCAATAGTCAATGGGCCTTGCCAAGCTGGGAAGTTTCTTGGTGATTTCCCTTATGTGGGCCCCAGGGAGGCAACACACCTCCCTATAGGCTGGGTCTGGTTGGCATATCAGGCCCTCCATTCCTCTCAAAGGGGAGTCACCAATGACTACTACCCTTCTTTTTTTCTTAACTGAGTAGGTTTTGATGCAAAGGGTAGGTTGCCCTGCCCTAGGCAACCCCTTCATCCACATTCTCATTTCCCTGGTCCTCAGATTCCAAGGCCTCATACCTTTTGTTTAAGGGAACCTGAGAGGTGAGGTAGGTCAGGAGGGGATTCGCCTACCACCCCAAGCAGAAACCCATTTCCACTTCCCTCTGTCTTTAATATCGCCTCCTTTCGCCTGTGATGAGTGATGGTAATAAGCAACATGATTCACCTTCCAGAGGCTGGGATTTTAGTCTTTTTTTATTATGTAGGACTTAATTCTGTGCTGTCGCAGTTGATCAACTTCAGTCTGTGTTGAGAGAAAAAAAAAGTGATGTAACTACAATGTAATATAATAAGTAGGCACTTTAAATAGAAATGTCAAAAATTCTTGTAAATCTTTGAGAAGAAACCAGATTATCCCTAATAACAACCCTTTATTGTAAAAAGCTGTGTTGAAGTTAATAAAAATATTGTAGTGGAAGGATAAATGTAAAAGCATAAACTCTCTGGGAAAGGGGAGTATTTTTTGTAGTCCTGTGAAATACCTAACACAATAAGCACCATACAGCCACTTTAAAACAATAGGCTTTTTTGTGTCATTGTTAACTCTAGAGATGTTTTGCACAAGTGTCCTGAAGAACTTAAATGCCTGGCTGTAAACTAAGACCTGGTGTAGTATTTAGGGTGGAAAAAAAAGGACTAGAAAATATTGAAGGGATTTTAGTCCTTAATTTCTATGAGGATAATGAAATTCAACTGTTGTGTATTTCACCATGAGAACTTGACAACATTAGCTTAAAAAAAAGGCCCCATAAATGACATAAAACTTTTCAGAACCAATCCCCTGGAGATTGTTCACATTTCATCGCTGGCATACTAATTAGTTTGTCCTGTCAAACTTTGATTGCCTTGTCATTTTAATGCAAGGTTTAAAGTAACAAAGTTTCTTTCAGTCACTGGCATTTAGTACTTTTTAATTTCCCCAATGAGGGATTTTTATCTGTGTTGATAATGTCAGAGAAGCAGCTGAGCACTAATAACTATCAAAAGTTAGTTCAAGCAGGGTGACCATGCTAGTACTTGGTGTGTAATATTTGCTTTTTAAACATGTTTAAAGATTAAATATTGTAGCAGAGCTCTTGTACTGGCTCTGTTTGTATATGTGACACTAATGTAGACAGTGCCAAAATACATTGTGTCTCTTGGAAAAGCTGGACCCTGTCTCAAGAAACAACTCCAAGAGAAAGCAGTATGCTGTATATCTCCTGTGTTTTGGAAAAGACAAAATTCTTTGTAGCAGTACCAAAAAGGGAGCCTCTGAACTTTCTCTGTGTCATTTTGTTGTCCCCCAACACGGGGCTGGTGCTAGTGGAAGTCCAGCTGCTCATCCTTTGCGAGTGGAGCAGGAAGGCCTTTGCACCATCGGTGCTAGTTCTGCTCTCAGTGGATGAGGAAGAGGTGTCAGCAGGAGGGTCACAAGCACAAAATGGTTTGAGATATGTGGAAGCTCAGCCCCCAGATAGCTGGAATTTGGTATGCAGAGGCCGAAAGTAGAAAGTAGTAGGCCGGGAGTTCTTTAGGAGAGATTTTTTTCACAGGCTGCAAGAACAAATCAGTGGTCTACGGGACAGGTGATGAAGTTTTCTGTCTCCTTGAAAGGTAGGAACAAATCTGAACAGTAGTATTTGCAAAGTACTTGCAAAGACAATTGACTGCAGAATACCACTCCATAGAAAATTATAAGCAACATAGAACATCGATTCAGCTAAGGAAAAAATGTTTCCTAGACAAAGTGAGAGCTTACTGTCTGTCATTTTTTTTGCATGTCGGCTTAATCTGTTGTGTAGTTAGCTACCTCACTATGGAGAGTTTATCTCATCTGGAACAAGTTAGATACGAACAGATAACAAGACATTCCTAGTGTATTTTGGCAAAGAATATTCTCCGATTTCATGCTTTTCATAATCTTCTAAGTTAGTGAACTACATTTGCCAAGATACAGTTTCATAGCTTTGCAGAAATTAAGGCCACAAGAGAATATTAGATCATTTGATCTGCACTTCTGTATGTTACAGATCATAAAATTTCATCCAAATACGTTCTACAAAGTCCAAGCACTTTGTAATGGCCGAAATACTGGGTCTTCAAACCAACTTATGTGCCTCACAAAGTGCAGAGCAGCTTAATGTGCCACCAGTGAATAAAGTGTGATATTCCCAGTGATCCCACTAGTCTGGCTTTGATCCCTGACTTTGAAATGAAACGGAGAGGAAGCAACACATACGAAGAGAACAAAATCGGCCCCTTGCCTGACCTGAGCACATAAGCATCGTAATCATGGTGGTTCAAGCATGTGAACAAGATGCACCAAGCAAGATCTAAGGAGGAGTTACTGTACCATGATGGAGCAGAGGCCCATCTTTCTCAGGCTTACTTCTGTCTCTACTTAGGACCAGTCTGTAACACTTCAAAGAATAATCAACAACAGCAAAACCTCAAATCTCAGAAATGAAATCAATACACTTGGTGGAAAATTTCAACATCAGGAGAGTTTTGATGCTATATAGAGAAGTCTGAGCAGTTAAGCATAGGGTGCTATTACTTTTTATAACCTGATGCTTCAGGAGTTCAGAATATAGCACTGACCATGGAAGTAATCTGAGTTTTTCTAGGGCCCTGAAGGAGAACAGCTGGGAGGGCTGAATTTGCCAGCTCCAAGGCTGGCAGCCAGGACCTCCTTTTCACTCAAGCCCAAGTTGGAGTATTCTTCCCAATTGCCAAATAAAAATGTACTTTTTTGAGATGATAAAAGACTCACAGCTACGGAAGTCCGTATTTTCCTGAAGAATGTTCAGTCATTCTTGCTCCTAGAAAATGGCATCTTAGTTCAAGGCTGAGCTTATCTAAGTGCAGCTGGGCCTTGAAAGGTTCTTGTAAACAGGATAGAAGGACCCCACACTGTGAAATGCCTTATTTAAATACAGGTGTATGTAATTATATGTTGTAACCAGCTACCTCTCATTCTTCTCTATGGTAAAATAAATAGCAGTCATCTCCCTGCTGGAAATCCCTCCACCTTTGTACATCCAGAAATCACACTGAGGGAATAGTTACCCCTGAAATCTAAGGACCTTCTTAGAGTCATAGTTTTTCAAGGCAGAGTACTCTACTTTGTAAGTGCTGTCTGCATCTTTGATACCTGCATATTTTATTTTGCATTTAGCTGTATTAAAATGAATCCTGTTGCTTTGTAGGCATATAACCAGGTGTTTTTGATGACTCTGTAATAGTACCTTGTTCTCATTATTGGAGACAACAATGACCTTTCTTCCATCTGAAATTTTTGCAATAAAAAATTGGAGCAAAAAAGCGCGGATAAAAGTTCATAGTTTACTTTTGCTGCTTTCTGTTGGCTGTAGAATGTCCTGCATTAAGGAAATAAACATTCAGTTTTAAATATGATTTTGTTGAAACTCTAAAAAATGGTCATAGTGAATGTCCAGCTAAAGTCTTCAGTTAAAAACTATATGAGATAAAAAGATTGTCAAGTTCATATATATTTGTTTTATTTTTACTGATATCCTTGAACAGCATTATTTTCCTTTCCTCTTTTCAGAAAAAGCTAGGGATAGTTTAGCATTTCAAAGAGAGCAATTTGTGGTATTCTTTCACTTAGTTCTAAGCAGGTTTCAGGAAAAAAGGACATTTTTTTGTCCTTTGAAGGACAATTAAAAATACACAAAAAACCCCTGAAATTTCGTGAAAGTATGGTATTTCTCTATATATGTAGGATGTGATGCTGCCATACGCAATATCCAGATTTGTGTTATCATAGCCAACATTTTTTTCCTCATCCCATCTCCTGATTAATCTTGTTTAGTTCCCAGCTCTGCCACTTGTTCCATCAGGGTGAATTTGAGGACATCATCCAAGTATTTTGGCATGAGAGATATAAAACAGACAAAAAATGATAGGAGAACTAAATCTACATTGTGCTGCAATGGTACGCATTTCCTTTAGGAAAACTTTCTGGAAAACTTACCAAACTGAAATCAGTAGGGTTCTGCATACATTATTCTAAATGTAAGAGAATAAAATAGAAAATTCTGTTTCTTTTTAAAGGCTTCTTTGACTGTCCTTTGGGATTTGAGAGCAGGGATGTTGTTTCCTAGTGTTCTCTACCATGATACAAAAGAAAAAAAGAGAAAAAACCCTCTGATCATTTTAAGTTTATTTCTATAGGACTTTTTCTATATTCTTTAATTATTCATGGTGAAATCCTCTGAGTAAATGGATTTTGCAGAGGATGATGGGGATGATCCATAAAGTGTAAGAGAAAGGGAGCTATATATGCCAAGCGGGGAGTATTTTAACATCTCATTTCTATGCATGACTTAAAATACAAATAGCAAAGTCTGAAAAGTATAAAACAAATTAAAATGACAATATATACTGTTGTTGCAAATACAGTATAGTGGTGTAGCATCTCATTTGCTATTTATCTTGCAAAATTTATGTTTATAAAAGTTCATAAACTGGATGCAATTCTTAAGAGACTGCATATCCCTAGCTGAGAGCCAGATGTCCTTTGTTAGGCCATTTATTTAGATTTTTGTTACTCTTCCTTTTTCAGTAACTCAAAATTAAGGTTCTTGCATAATTCTCAAACCTGGAGTTTCAGACTTTTCATTTCCAGGAGTAATAAATACTGATCCAGCCACCCAGTTCCTGATGGCTGTGCAAGGAAAGTAGTATTGTTATCACAGTGTTGCTCATTGTGAAACTTAGGCAGAGGAATTAAAGAACTGCTTGTGTCAAGCAGTTACTGGGCAGCCTGAGAATAAAACTCAAGATTTTCCCAATTCCACTTCCCTTGAAAAAATCTTTAATGCAAAGGTTCCTCAAAATTTGCTGTTGCTACCGTAGCATTAAATAAGGGAGACTGGGGAGAAGGGAGGGGAAAGATAAACCTATTGTAAAGCAGAAAGCGTGGGAAGTGTGGCATCCAAACAAGGGAAAAAACTTTTTAATACTGGAATGAATTTGCTCTGTGTGTCAAGTGTGAACGGTGCCTGCATTGTATGGTTTTGTTGTCCACTCTCCTGAGCAGATGGAGCCTGCAGTTGTATGTCACTTGTTTATTACATCCTCTTAAGATTAGTAGCTGTGTGGCCAGATGGGGCTGGGAGCACAGCTGTGGATACAAGGAAATAAATGAAACCTGTCTGATGCTGCCATGCCCTTTTGTGAGATACTGACGTGTTGCAACTGCAACAAAGCAAAAATCACTTTCCTTTAATATATTAGTGAGTTAGATGTAGTTATTTTGGTTTTTTTTTAAATCAAATCATATGAAATCAGGAGGATAAAGTTCAGAGGATGATGCAATTCTAAGAGGAAAATGTAGTTGAAATCTGTAGCCAACAGCCTCAGCAAATTTGCAAGAGGAATTTTAATGTGGTAAAACAAATTTAAAGTACATCTCAATTAATCATCCATATAAAATATAAAGCAAAGGTTTCTATAGAATAAAGAATATGCTCCAATAGAACATACGCCAACTAGGCATAAGTATTTCGAAATTTATTAGATGGCATATGTTGAATTATTGATCCAACATTCTGATAAACTATATAATGCATTCATGTAAATGCAAATGAAATGCTGTTCTATAGAAAAATGCCAGATTACGGGCCAGACTTTTAAAAATGAAATGCACAGTTTTAACTCCTTCATGTCAGTGGGCACACAATGCTGGTCACAAAGCCACCACAAACCTAGAGATCCTCGGTAGGATTAATCCTAGAGTGCACACGAGAGACACCATCTGCACTCCCTTCTCGCCTAAGAGGAATGTGATCATTTTTGGGAAGAATTCACCTGGCCTCTCTTAGAGGACACAGAGAGTCTTACACCAAAGAGGGCCAGATTCTGTCCTTGGACAGTAAAGGGTGTCTTACTGTCTCAGTGCAGTGTAGGCATCTCCTGTCAGTCCCACTGACAGAGTAGGCTTGATGTGACATCTTCTGCACCAATTCAGATCAATTGTTACAAAATCACTGAACTTTTTTTCTTCTCTCCTTTTAAATGTACATCGGGATTATTCTGATGTAGTTGTTTTATAGCTTAACATGAAGCTGAGAATTGAAGGGGAAGTTTTGCTTCTTTCTTTAGAGGGGAAGTGGGGTTTGGAGGTACAAACTAACCTGTTCCTTTGGAGCATCTCATGTACACAATTTTAAAAATACATCATGATGATAAGGAGTGAAGCAGTAGATGTTGTTAACTATAGAATCACAATTTCTGTGAGCTGAAGTGCCATAAGGATTTTTGTCTTTCATTTTTCATTGTCTAGTGAAATGAGAGTCAACACTATAGGAAGTGTGCTGTGCCCTACAGAAAAATAAAAACTTAAAATGTCAAATACTGTGACTTGGAAAGAAATAGTGTTATAAAGAGGCTGATCATATTATAATTTATTATTTGTTAACAGAGTCCAGCCTTAAGATGATAGGCAGTCATGTAATGAGTAAAATGTGTAGTACAAAAACATTTTTCTGCTTCTGAAAGCTGCTATAAATCATGTATACTTTGGAAGTCTCTTTTATGTTAATTAAGGAAGATACAGCAAATTGCAATATTTTATGGGAAGAGAGGCAAGTGCAAGTGCAAATTGTTGTGCTTTTTGCCTTATTGCAGAGCGGAAGAAAGAAAAGTTTCATCCAATTCTGAAGGATTTTGTAGTTCCATATTGTACTGCATGCCAGGAGGTTGGGAGGTAGAGGTAGCAATTTTCATTGACTTCTACCATACTGTGTTTGCTTCATTAAAAAATTACAAATTTGTTGGCAAAAAGCAGTAACATATTGCTAGAAAACATCAAAATTCACAGTGTAAATTCATAACTTAAATTTGTGTGCAAAACTGTGGTTTGTGAATTCTGTCTTTTCTTTTAGAAAGAAAGGAATAGGATAATAAAAAGATAAAAAGCTCCTATTTCTAGGTCAGACTAAAGATTTTTAAGCCAAATATCCTCTTTCTGATGGCATATCAGACTCACCAAAATCTTTATTAAGTGAATGGATTCTAAAACATTTGAAATGGTAGCCACAATAGAGAAATCATTAAAGCATCAATGCCTGACACAATTATATATGTCTGGTGTTATTTTGATGTGCATTATAGAAGAGAAATAATATTTATTCCTGATTAATCTGAAAATATGGTATTATTTCTAACAGGTTTTGTTTTTGCTTTCTTTATTTCTACAGGAAGTTGCCCTTGTCCTTGCAGCTATACTGGTATTTTTGTTGGCTTTCTATGCTTTTTTTTATCTTAATGTTTCCAATGAAGTTGACCTTGATCTGGATCCAGATGAAAACTAGCAGATGCAAGGAATCTATCATCAAGATTTCTTCAACTTCAACAAGACTACATAGGAACACACAGTCCCTACACTGTAGGACAGTAAATGATGCCATTTCTTGCAGTCCAAATTCATAAGAAAGTTTTTCAATATGTCAGTCACATTCCAGATCTCCAAAATAAGAACACTTATGCCTGGCCAAGTGTATTTGTTTAACACCAAAGCCAGGAGCAAAAGTACAATACATGAAGTTTATTGTTTACATTTTTTTTCTCAAGCAGAGAACTTTGATGTCAAAAGACAGGTGCTATTATTATCATGGGTATTGATGCTGACTTCACAGGAGGGGTGTCAGCCTTGACCAAATTTAGGAATCAAAGCTTCCTAATAACCAAATTAGTTTCCTTTTCCTTTCTCAAAAGAAAGCAGAAATACCAAATAAAAAGTCTTGTCTTTATTTATGTTTAATATATATCAAAAACCCCTCATCCTTTCTCTCTCTTTTAATCTTTCTGGTGCATGTGTGCACACGCATATGCATGAAGATGGAAGAAATTGTAGGAAAAAAATATCTTTTTACAAGCAGTCTGTCACCTCCTATATGGACTTAATTTTCTGTCATTCCAGATTCTGTGTGCCCATATATCTGCAGTAATCTTTTTCATTCTTTTGCCAACTGTTCAGCACACATGTGTTCTGTTAGAAATGGCACCTGGATGACAGAAGCTCTAACATTCGCATATGCTTCTGAAACACAGTTCTTTGCCTCCTGTGCTGTCTGAACTAGTGTAAATAGAAAGTTTAGTCGATGTTGGTTTTAATTAGTGTATTAGTCTACTATTAATATAAAGTCAAAATTGTATTTTAATTACGCTTTTCCTGATGGTTTTGGTATCAACTTGCTCTACCTGTTAAGGGCATGTTGTATAAAAACATTCCTTCCGTTCCAGCTATACAATCATTTTGATCATCAAACTAATGTGAGAGGTTGTAAGTAACAAGAAGACAGTTTTTTTCCAGTGTACTAATAATTGGTAAATCTTGGCTTCATTACGTCCTTCAGTTCTTGCAAACTACCTTTCAAATTAGGCATTGTAGATAGCATTTTTGTTCCTTTTGATAGCCACAAGCCACTTGAAGAATTTGGTGTGTCAGAGCAGCTGCAGGGAGCTTTAAAACTCTGGCTTTAGTGTGTTCTGCTTTGAGTTTGGCATGTAACTGAGCTTG
This sequence comes from Origma solitaria, assembly GCA_013397895.1. Taxonomy (NCBI): domain Eukaryota; kingdom Metazoa; phylum Chordata; class Aves; order Passeriformes; family Acanthizidae; genus Origma; species Origma solitaria. The sequence continues at coordinate 468,551 of VZRL01002881.1, forward strand.
TGGATGTAATGACTCAGTTTTGATCCTCTTAAAAAATGTGGTCAGTCGTTCTCTGAGATTCAGTTCTGATTCAGTTTGATACCCAGAAAAGCATAGAGCCATTGGTGCTGAATTTGGCAAGGACGTTTAGGCAGACTGACTTCCAGAAAAGTTTTCATAATGCTGAAGTTAGTGAACTAGCTTGGCTTTGCCTTTGATACAAGTTTCAGAGCTGAATGTTAGGTTTAATTGCAACTCAGGTATTTACTGTCTTGTTCCTGAGATGCCTGACTAAGATTTCTTAGTGATTTTGAAGACAAAGGGATACAAATCACAGCAAATATTATAATGGAAAATATATTTCTTTTAAATTGACACAGTCCCATTATGACCACTTAAGAAACTTGGATCAATACAGTTAATTTTTAAAACATACAGTAACTATGACCATATACATTATGAGTCTCTAAGGATCCACTTCATATGTGTCATAGTCCACATTCACTTTATGCAATGCAAAACAACTCCTCTAGAAATTCAGAGTACAACAGTCTTCCAAAAAATATATGAAAGAGAAACATATATGTGCAAATATGTCTCATTTTCTAATTATGACTGTTACAGACACAAAATCCTAACGTCTATGCATTCATATAACTTATAGCCCGCTACTGCTCGCACATGTGACCAAACACCTCGCAACATGTTGAATTTATGGTGAAGTATCATCTGACACATGGCCCAACTTTCAGTGGAGAGAAAAGCATATCACAGGCTGTCTCCTTGGATGTGACATGCCTTTCACTTCACCAGCACCCAACCACATGTCACAGAAGCTGCAGACCTCTCCTGTTACTTTGCATTATCAATTTTCATGTTCTATAACATGCTGGAAGGATTGCTTTCTTAATGTCAGCAGATGGCTCTCTGGGTCATGTGTGGTCTGAGAAAGATGTGTAGTTACTCCCTTCATGCAGCTCATCTCGTAATCTGCTCTCTCAATTGGTTGCACTAAAAAGCAAGCAATTCTTACTGTCAAATTTATGAACATGAAGTTCCTAGTACAGGAATATTCCATTTCCCATAATTGTGAATCAGACCAAATCTGAAGTGCATATATATGTGATTCTGTCAGCTTTCCTGATGTGTGGCTTATGAGTCCCTATTGCCCACAGTTTGCAGTTTGTCTATTGGCTTTGTTTGGATTAGGCCTTTTCATTTGCATGAACGATCATAGAATCATGAAATCATTGAATGGTTTGGGTTAGAAGGGACCTGAAAGATCATCTAGTTCCAAAACACCCGCCATGGGCAGAGATACCTTGTACTAGACCAGGCTGCTCAAAGCCCTGTCCAGCCTGGCCTTGAACACCTCCAGGGATGGGGGATGCACAGCATCTCTGGACAACCTGCGCTAGTGCCTCACCACCCTCAGAATTAACAATCTTTTCTTAATATCTAACCTAAACCTACTTTCTTTTGGTATTGATTGATTCCCTCTTGTTCTGTCACTACATACTCTTGTAAAAAGTCCATCTGTCTTGTAGGCTCCCTTCAGGTACTGGAAGGATATTCTCATGTATCAGAAAAATTTTCTTTCTGTTCAGTGTATGTAGAAACACATGGTAAATATTGCAGTAAATACACTTTATCAGTACAATAATTCCTAATGGGTCATGTGGCTTGTTTTGCCCTTAATTATATCTGAGATTGAAATGTGTCTTTTGGATTTTGGACAGTCTATCTTTGTATGAGTTGCTCAGTGTCTATTTTATTAATAAATGATTTTTTTTTTCCATTTTGGTTCCCTTATTGATGTTGAACACTGTGAATTATATATATATTTGAAAGGACATTAAAGCAATCCAAACAGCACAATGTTCAAAAGTGAGCACTGATGTCAGTTTTAGAATATCTGGATTATTTTAGGCAGTTCTAGCCCCTAATCTCATATTAAAACTAAATGTGGCCTATGAATACTTAAAAGACAATGAAGAGAACTTCCTTTGGCATCCTACCCAATGCTAATAGATCAGATCTCTTTCTGCAGTTGATCCATGCAGCTCTATCACTTCAGTCTTACAAGACTTTTTTTATTATAAAATTAATAATTTTATATGCTTGTTTCAAAGAAGGATTGCTGATCAAATAATTTACATGGCAAACCTGGCTTAATGGTTTTTTTTCAAATATATTCACCTGTAAGAAAAAGGTAGACATCAGTAGTGTTGTTGCCATCTGCTCCTGGAGTAAACTGAATTTTTTTCTAGCAGAGGTTGTGGAGGAGATACCTATACTGAGTCCTTGTTCTGTGGGTGGGAGCAGATGTCCTGTGTAGAAGAGTCTCTGGCTAGGAAGGCACAACGGTCTTCAAGCAGGGATTTTGCTCAGTAAACCTTTCCTAGGCAGTTTTCTCTTTGATCCTACAAAAGCAGAACCAGCATGTGTACCATTTCAGGACTGAAGCCTCAGTATAGTAGTTTTACTAGTGCTTCTAGTGAACACTGCCAAGCAAAGGGCTCTAGCTCTACTACCTGGAGTCCATAAACATATTTTACTGGGAGCTTAGGAGGCATGTTAAGCATTTCCCTAATAGACACTAGAGATACATTTAAACTTTTCTTGAAGACCGCTTTAGTTAAAGTTCACTGTTGCATGTCATATAGACACTGTGTAATTCAGAATTGGAAATAGCTCCTTCCATGCATCAGACCAGCTGCAGCACTGGGAGATTGTGCTGCAACACGTAACTGCAGATAACTGCAACACGAGCACACTCATCTGTTCACTTAGGTGTCCTCTAGAGCAGCTGACCTAAAAGTTGTGTTTGAAAACATAGGTTTTGAACAACCCTACTGAAGGAAAGCACAGTGAAAGCCCTGCGAAACTGTTCATGCTGCTTCCATGAAAGTTGCTACCATGGAAGAGGCTTATCTCCTGACTTAGGGCCAAGTTTTGAATGCTGCCCTTTCAAGAAGGAAAACGTTGCTAGCAGCACCCAGTAGAGTGATAACTGATAAGGGATTGTGCCTGTAAGGCACAACTAAGCCAGTTGGTGAAGGTCAAATGCATTCAGGACGATTCTCTGTAGAGGACTGTACTTGAAAAGCAGAGTAGGCAAGTTAGAGTGACAACAAAAAAGATACTACAGATCTTGATCACATTTCAAGTTCTACTTACAGTAGCATAGTAATTAGTGGTGCTTATGACTAAGAAAATAACAATATGGCACATCAATAAGACAGCAGAAATGTGATGTTGGAACTGTATCCTAAAAGATTTTATAGTGGATTATGCCTGCACTTCGGGAAGTGAAGCCATGAGATGAATAAATTGGCAAAGATTGTGATCTTATGCTTACAATGTTTTTCCCTGAAAGAGCCAGTGGAGATATTTTGCAGTACTTTTCTCCATCATCCTCTTAGTTTGCTGTAATGCATTTTTGTGCATATTTCTACACATTTCCAAGAGTGAAAAAGTATTTTTTGCAGTTCATCAATTCGTTTAATTGACAGAATCCTCTACTCATCCTTTTATCCCCCCTTAATCACAATCAAATTAGTGGGGAGACAGCCAAAATGTTAGGTACCAGTGTCTCTCAAGCAGATGTCACACCACTATTTTTTAGCTCGTTTAAATGAATAAACATGTTAAACTGTGAAGTATTACATTTTAGATTTTTTCATTAAAAAAATGGGACAATCTGTTTACTGTCCTTAATTGAGACAACAATCCTGGTGGTTGCCAGTTTTGGCAGTTGTAATGATGAACTATAAATATTGGGACAGACTAACTGATGATTGTGGAGGATAGTTCAAGTACAATACTCTTCTGCATGAATACTTTTTTCAGTGCTACAGTTTTTCTAATTTCTGTGATTGTTATACTGGTTTTGCATGTTAAAACCACAAATGAATACGTGACTAGCCAATCAATAGGCTTGATTCTGTTGTCTTATTCTCCATAGCTACAAACAGCATATAAAAGCTGTCCACCCTGGACCACGGTACATGCCTTGCCCAAATTCTCCCTAAAAGGTATATGTCCATGTCAGTTACAAATGTGAGCGACAAAGAGCTTCATTTTGCTGTACTGTGGAAAAACTGAGCAACATGAAGATCTTTAGTACTCTTTGTGCCATTTCACAAAGATATTGTAGGAATTTAAAACAGTGCAGCCACAGGAGGTGAGTATGGAGTTTGGTGACAAACTGATGCCATTGTTCTATCACACTTCCTCCAGAAACAAGACTGGGAGAAAATCAAAATAGCCACTTCTTCCAGGAGCCAACCACCTTACAACTCACCATGTTGCTCAAGAAGAGCTAATTCTGATATCAACTTCAGAGCTACCACAACTACTTCTTTTTCATAGTACAATCAAATGGCCACAAGGAGATAAAGCTGTCTGGAGCAAAGCACCTTCTTCTTGGACCAATGGCTCATTTATTTAAGTAAGAAAGAAACAGGGTTTGGAGATCTACAAAAAGTATAAGTCAGGGTAGTTGCTGCTGCCTTAATGTGTGAAAAAAGTCACATTATGCCAAGCTAGAGTAGCTTTGTGTGTCTGTTACAGAGTTAAACATTCTGATACTGGCAATGTCTGCGTTTCTCTAGAGGCACCTTCTCCTGTGAAACTATTAGCAGAGAGGAGGGACATGGAGGGAAATGGCAGGGGAGCCCTTTTGCTGATTCTGCACTCCTAAAGCATCTCTCTTGCTCAGTGGGGAGCTGCTGGTGTTTAGAGTTAGGCTGCACTCCTGGATTGCTTTGGACAGGCTACAAAAAGAACAGAGCAGAGCTTAACCTACAGGGTGCATCTCCTGCCATTACTGGTGCCTGATTTGTTACCACAAATAAATAGAAGCTGAGACATTCGGCCTTTTTACTTTTATTTATTAGCTTCTCAGGGAGGTGCCAGAAAAATTGTCTTGTTGTCCTTTCAAAACGCTTCTGCATAGTTGTTTCCCTTACTGTCTGTGGGACTCCTGTCCAGTCAAAGAATGCCACACTCATTCCTGTTGCCTTTTGGTAGTATGAGGGCTGCTGCTGTATCCTTCTGCGAGGAGGGGCTGGAGGGTGACCTGCTGTCTCCCCTGCTCTCACCTGGCTGAAGCTGAAGAGGCCTCAACTCGCTATTACTGTGTAATGTAGTAAGACTTTTTCTGTTGTGGTGAGGACAGCAAATTGTGAATTCAGGGCAGCTTTATTTAGCCTTTCCTGCCTGAGGAACCTTCAGAGCCACAAGCATGGTGAAAGTCAGATTTTTGCCTACTTGCCTTTTCATGACTTCTTTCAACTTATGATGAGCTAAGGTACTATGCTTGTCTACTTGAGGCAGGGCTGTTTTAACAACACTGTCATGAGCTTTTGGTGCCCTAAAGAGCTCATGACTGCAGGTGACCATGTTTTTGTTTATCTGTTCATTAATCACAGCCTTTCTTGAGCTGCTCTTCTCAGGCTGTACTCTGCCTTTGTTCCACTCTGCCTCTGCTGCTCCAGTAATAACAGGATGTGTTAAACAGAAAAGAGAGTGGAGCGGCTGTTTTAGATCATTACCAAAGCCGCAAATTAATTTAAAGTTAGGCAATATATGTGGGGGCATTCTCCCAGTGCACTATATAGATTTTTATTTTGAAGAGCAGGCTGTTCCTGTGAATTATATTTGACAGTCCTTGCACTTATACATGGAGGCTTCTGAGTTCACATTAAAATAAGACAAGTTATAAACATGACTTTGTTATTCATGAGAATACATCTGAATTTTTTATTTTGTCATAAACTGATTGTCAGCTGCCTTTAATTAATAGAAAAGTGGCCTTTATTTGCCAGTGATACAGTTTGGCAACATATAGCTTCTCATCTGAAATGCTACAGAATGATAATTACATCCCTTTGATTAAGTGTTACCTCAAAATAAAAGTTACTTGTAATATGTATGACTTTTTCTGAAGACTGCCATGATGAAATTTGGTAAATTCTCCACAGAAATATCAGATGTATGACTCTAACAAGAGCAATGGTTTTGAAATTTTTCCTTGTCAGCAAGTTTTACCTTCTGTATTAGGGAATTTTCAAGCTGATATCAGGATGGAGTGGGAAATGCCTGAGGACAAATGAAAGGACTAAAATAAATGCTCAAGAGACTGTTCACATGCATTATTTAACCTCTCATGTACACACTGCTGCGACTGGGCTATGTCAGAGCAGGGTGATGGAGAAGCAGCACATCTGAGACAGCCCACTTTGCTTTTGAATGTAGCACCCTCAAACCCACAGTGGCAAGTGGCAAGTGTTTCTTCTGCACTATATTAGGCTCCTAAACACAGAAGAGATGTCTCTTACTAAATTAATTCCTGTCTACAGAAAAAGATGGATTTTGTTTTATACATCTTTACAGATAGAATAAAGAAAAAATGTTCCCCATGAGCAAGGGCATTTGGAAACAAGAATTATTGCTGTGGCATGGGAGTTGAGCATAGGCATAAAAGATGTTCCATTTAAAAGATAATACAAATACAGAAAGGAAGATTTCATTGATCCACCGTCCCTTACAGTACATAGATTTCTAGAATAATTTCTAAAAAGTTATTATTCCCCCTATTCCACCACTAGTTTGGGGATCGTCATTGCCAACTCAGAATGAAAAATGGTCTTGCATTTCCCACAACTTAAACAAGAAAATTAAAGTATCTTTCTTAAACACTGAGATACTCAGTTGCTTTGAAAGGGTCTACCAGAGGATATTTACAATAATGTATAACTCAAAGTGATGTAGAATAACAGAAAAAAAATTATAACTGACTTTCAACCAAACAGCTATGGAGCTGGCCTGGGGACCTTCAGCAGTTCCTTGCTGCTTGCTTGCAAAGCCTTGAGGAACAGATCTGTCACATCCACTCATTGACATTTATCTTAGTTACTGTTTCAGTTTTCCTGTAGTTTGTAAAGAATTAACGCTCCTTGCTCATTGGTCTGGAGAAGGCTGGATTTGCTCTTTGCGCCTAGATCAGGCTTTCCAGATTGCTCAGATCAAGGCTCTTCATCAAGTTCCTTCCAGAGAGCCATAAGCAGTTTGAAAAGAGTCTGAGTAGTCTTCCATCAGGTGAGTAATGAGGTAACACAGGATGAACACACTGAAAAACTGACACAGCCTCCTGTGGAGAGGGAAGGATTTGCTGAGGTTGTCTGCTGGTGGGGTACCCAATGTGTCAAGTTCTGTATGAAGGGAGGGAGGAGTGAGCCTGGGCAGACAGATCTTGGGATGTCAGCAGGGACTTGATGCAGATGTTCTGCCAGATGCTGCTGCTTATGAACTCCCTCCTCCAATGGCAGAAACCCAAGAAAACTGATGAGAGGACCCAATGCAATCTTTTCATGAGTAAGTTCATGAGAAGCCTTTCTCATTCTAAGGAGGAGGAAAAGTTGTTCAGTTCATTAACAACTCGGGATTATAGGAACTGCAAGTGCTGCAATAAACCATTCTTAGCCTAACAGCAAAATTTCCTTTCTAAAGCTTAAAAAAAGTCTAGGCACATTATAGATAACTAAACAATTTAATTCTTGTCATGAGGAAATTGATGCAGCTGGATATGAGAGAAAAAAACACATGCCACAAAAAAATCCCCAAATCCCAAACCCCAAATGCATTTCAATAAGAAATATGCTAATTCTCTTCCAGAGGAACTACAGAGGCCCTAGCTCTGATGGAGTCTGAGGAAGGAGTCATGTACATTACTGATGTCTCCTTTCACCATGTACTAGTCACAGGGTAATACATCTTTCCACCCAGCCAACAGGAATACTTTAATTAAGTAGAACAGGATTACAAAACACCAGGCTATCTAACTGCCCCAGTTTAGAGAGCTGCGGAAATAATGCTCTCAGTTCATTAAATCATAGCTTTTATAGATACCCCACTATTACTTCTCTCACAGCCAAATATCAAAAACATCCACCAGCAACATATTCATGCTCTGTCAAGTTCTCCCATGTCTCGGAAGTCTTGAGGAATACAGAGACTCTGCAAGAGATTTTTTATTATGTTGGTCCTCTCACAAGGTGTTCCTTGACCTTAGCATGGGCTGAGAGATGAAGTTGGCAGGCTAATGAGGAGGAAAAAAAGACAGCCTGTAAAACCTCTATACTAGTTTTAATTATTTGGAGGCAGATATCACAGCTGTCCTTGGAGGTGGAACTGGGATAAAGTATTTGGGGAAAGACACTGTTCCTCTTTGGAAAGCACACTGAAAAAAGCTTTGGGCCATCTATGTCCCAGTGGAGGAATAATCAGTGATGTGGAAGGCTGAATAGGTGATACTGAAATGAAGAAAGCAACCAGTGAGCAGAGCTTCTTCCAGAGCCCCAAATCCGCAGCAGTGCCAAGGCCTGGAGGAGCAGCACTTCCTCTCCCTTTGAATTCCAAGGCAGTTCACTCTGCCTGGGAGCTTGGGAAAAACAAACCTTGTGTGACCTTCAAGAGCAATTACGCAGGAAGTCTCTGCAAGAGCGAGAATTTGCTCACACGGAAGAAAAGAGCTTGAAAAACTGCGTAATACTCCCACCCACTGACACTCCCTACTTGTGAACTCTACCACTGGCTTTCATCCCTCTGAAACACAACAAATTTGATTTGACTAATACTGTTATGTTCCTAATGACTTGTTTTTTGGATATATGGCAGCTGCATTAAAGGGAGAAAAAAGCCCATGCAGATAGTGGCTTGATTGACTATGGCTGGCATAGAGTTGGGTGCAGTGTTTCTGGCAGAGCAGCTTGTTTTGGAGAAGGCAGGAGGCTGTTCATGGTTACGCCATCATGATGCATTTGTCCCAGCAGTATTGCCAGTTCTGGGAGTCTGGAGTTCCTGCAGGGCCAGTGCAGCTCATGTGCTCCCTGCTGCTGCATCAGCCTTCCAGGCAGTGGTAGTACTGACAGGGCTGGTCTCTGCAGTACCCCTGAGCAAGCAATACCCTGGAGGCAGAACCAAGTCAGGAATGCATGTGACAGGATGAGCAGAAGCCAGAGGGGACACAGCCTAGATATGCTGAATTGTCAGGAGGCTGGTGTCTAAATCCAACTCCGGTCAGAAATGAAGGGAATTTAGAGGTTGGTTTGGTTTAGGGCTGATTCTCAACTGATCCTGAGTGTACAGTGAACAACTGGGCACACCAGAAGTCTCTGTAGAGCAGAAGGAAGTCTGGAGTTGCAGATGTGTGAATATTCCACCGAAGGTCTACCACCCTGGAGGATGTTGGCTCCCTGTCCTCAGTGGAACCACAGGTGACTTTTGCAAAAGCCTATCTGGTAGCATGCTGCCCCACTTCATGCCATGGCAATATTAAATTCACTTGTGGCTGTGCTTGGGTGTGTGGTCTCTGAAGGGCTGTCTCCAGCTGCTCCCAGGCTAGCCCATGCTTGGTGCCTGCATGAAGGATGAATACACATGATTATTGCAGGAATGCTGTGTTGAGCAAGACTCTGGGTACATGTGTAGAATCATAGGATGGTTTGGTTTGGAACGGACCTTAAAGATGACCTGGTTCCAACCCCCTGCCATGAGCAGGGACACCTCCCACTAGACCAGGTTGCCCAGAGCTCCATCCAGCCTGGCCTTGAACACCTCCAGGGATGGGGCAGCCACAGCTTCCCTGGGCAATTTGTTACAGTGCCTCACAGTGCCACCCTCACAGTAAAGAATTTTTTCCTAATATAAAAACCTATCCTTTTCCAATTTAATGCCATTACCTCTTGTCCTATCGCTAGTGGTATAATGGTTGTAAATTTTCTCTGACATAATTATAAGCTTTTTGTTTATACTTGTGATTTGTTTCTTTCCAATGTTTTTCCCACTGCTGTATCTAATCACCACTGAGATTTTATTTGAGCTTTAGGAGACTGTGTCACTCTCTCACACATGCATGTGTGCTTTCTTGGGCTGCATTAAAAAAGTGTTTTTCACTCACTAAATTTTGCAACAAGCCAGTATAAGAGAGTTATAACTTCTGAACAGTGATGAGTTGAAGATGTGGGGAAAAGAATAAACCTAGACCATTATTTGCAAAGAAATGAATTGAATAATATACATTATTAAGTCATGGATTAAAATACTTATTTCTAATTATTAAATCATTAATAATTTAAATACTTTAAATATCTTTAATTAAATCCATTCTGTTGAATAATACCAGATTCATTAAGATGAAAGAGATAGGTTGGGATGAAAAGAGTCCTCTTAAAAAGCAGTTCACTCAGTGCATGGTGCCAACAGACTTCCTCCTGAAACCTGCTCAGGATATGTTTCACAGACATTGGGAAGTTACAGTGCTGGTGTGTCACAGCCAGGTTTTTCCTTCCTCCAGTATGATGTTGGGATCACTGCACAGCTTAAGATTTTGCCATTAGGATGAGGCAAAACTCAAAAACCTAATAATTACTAAATACCATATAGGACTTTTCTCTGAGGCAAAGGGGTTTTAGCTGTTGTTTTCCTACAAACCTGAACTCAAATATTTTCCCTTTCATTATTACATAATAGCACTTATTCCTTCTCCTGATCCTAATCTATCATCCAGGATTGACATTACCCACCTTTGAGCAGATGTGATTCACTCCAGTGGTGGCTGCCTTTCAGTAACTGGGTAAAGTGGTTGCGCTGCATAATTTTGCTAAGTTTGTAGAATTATTTAATGGAAATATTTTACTTAAATGTAAATTATTTACTATTATCATCATCATTGTTATTACTATCTTTGTCATCAATTACTAGGGGTGAATACTAAGAATTTTTCTATCCACATTAGGAGTAGAAAGAAGCACGCAGGCGTACAATAGAAGTATTTGTCTACCTATTGCTTAAATGTGAATGGGCTTATAGTTTACTATCAACTTTATATTTTTTGCCTTAACTCAGGTAGTAGTAAATGTAAGGAAAACAGTTTGGAGGTATTTGTCTGAATTCAGTAAACAAGTTATTTCAAACAGATTTAACATGAATTTCACATTATGTCTTCATTTTCCTGGACAGGACGAAGAGATTTGGAAGTCAGGAGCCTGTCTGAAATCCCATGCCCTTCCCCTCTGTGGAATAGCTTTTTAATTTCAGTGCCATCAGGAAGACTTGTCGTTTTCCCCACCATCTGAATGTTCTCTTGATGGTAGTAGGAGCCATGTCTGTCAAAGGTGGAGCAGCTGTTGGATCTCTAAATCATGGTCCTGGTGGAAATTACCATTCCTTTTCTATGAGAAGGGATGAGAAAACCTCACACTGACTTCCAAGGAGATGAAATCTTCTGACTAGAGTATATCACAAGAGCAATGTGTTCCTCTCGGGGTCTGGGCCAATGGATAATTGAATATGAGTCAGCAGTGCGCTGGCAGCCAGGAGGGCCAAGCGTGTCCTGGGGGCATCAGGCACAGCATCACCAGCTGGGTAAGGGAGGGACTGTCCTGCTCTGCTCTGCACTGGGGGGAGGGGAGGGAGGGGCCTCCCCCAAAGGAGGGTGACAAGGTTGGTGAAGGTCTTGAGGGGAAGCCATACAAGGAGTGGCTGAGGTCACTTGGTCTGTTCAGCCTGGAGGAGACTGAAGGGAGACCTCACTGTTGTCTACAACTTCCTCATGAGGGGAAGAGGAGGGACAGACACTGTTCTCTTCTCTCTGGTGATCAGCGACAGGACCTGAGGGAATGGCCTGAAGTTGTGTCAGGGGAGGCTTAGGTTGGATATCAGGAAAAGGTTCCTCACCCAGAGGGTGGTTGGGCACTGGAACATCTCCACAGGGAAGTGGTCACAGCACCAAGCCTGACAGAGTTCAAGAAGTGTTCTGATGGTGCCCTCAGGTGAATCGTGTGACTTTTGGGGATGGCCCTGTGCAGAGCCAAGGAGTTGGACTTGATGGTCTTTGTGGGTCACTTCCAACTCAGGATACACTGTGATTCTGTGAGCTCTTACTGAGCATAGCAAGGCATTGAGCTGCGTCTCTCATATCCCATTCAAATACTACAGTAGCTTAGACCAGGGAAGGGCTCCAATAGCTGTATTTCAAAAGAAATCAATAGCTGCCATTGTGTTTTATGAAAAATCCAATTTCAGAGCTGTTTGGTAGAAATTTTTAGAGTGCTCAAACCAGCCCTGGGGGAAGATAAACAGAGGGGCATATTTTTGTGTCCAAACTAAGGTGATGCCTGAACTGGATACTGGGCAACTTGACCTTTTTAAGACTAAAGAGCTCTTGGCTATGACCCAAATTCAAGATGTCTGGGAAGCTTTTGTATTGGCAGTTAGAGTTTGGAAACCTCCTAAAGCAGACAGCAGAATCTCTCTTTTGGATGTGAGCACATAAACTCCGACTCTGTCAGGTTTTAAGCACCTAAGTCCTTTTCTGAGTATAAAGCCATGACAGATACATGCCCACCCTTCCATCCGAACTCCAAGATTTCATTCTTATTGTGCAACTCAGGAAACTTTTAAACCTTAATTTATGCTCAATGTGTATTGAACAGTGTGCTGGTTTTGGCTGGGATAGAGTTAATTTTCTTCAGAGTGGCTGGTATGGGGCTATGTTTTGGATTTGTGCTGAACACTGGGCTGATAATACAGAGATGTTTTAGTTAGTGCTGAGCAGGTCTTGTGCAGAGCCAATACCTTTCCTGGTTTTTGTGCTGCCACAATGGTGAGGAAGTTGAGGGTGCATGGGAGGACACACAGGTGACCCCAAAAGACCAAAGGGATATTCCATACCATGTGGCATCATGTTCAGTATATAAAATAGTGGGAAGAAGGAGGAAGGGGGGATGTTCGGGTTGATGGCATTTGTCTTCCCAAGTAACCATTACATGCGATGGGGCCCTGCTCTCCTGGGGATGGCTGAACACCATTCCCTGCTCATGGGAAGCGGGGAATTAATTCCTTGCTTTACTTTACTTGTGTGCATGGATTTTTCTTTCCCTGTTAAGCTGTCTTTGTCTCAACCCATGAATTTTCTACTTTTTGTCCTTCAATTCTGTCCCTGATCCTGCTGGTGGGGGGGTGATCCAGCAGCTGTGTGGGGCTTGGCTTCTGGCTGGGGTTAGACCACAACAGACAGCATTTTCATCCTGAGTTTTCCGTCTACCATTTCTGGCTAAACTAGCATGCAGCAGACATGAAAACACATGAGGGGTTTCTATAACAACACTGTGAAATAATAAATTCCACAAAGCACAAAGCATAAATTCTGGAATCTACAAATGATGTAAATGGTTTTTTTTCATTTAATTACTATCCACATTTATGTCCGGCTTCAGAATAATACAGCTGCAAAAGTAATTAATTAATATAGGAATGCAGTTTAATGCGCAAGGGTTCTGTGTTCACCGGTTGGTTACGGGCAGTAGCTAGGATGCTGATAACAGGTTGTTGCCATTGTTGCCACCTCATTAGAAAATTAGCATTTAATTAACTTAGGAAGATATGGAACAATTTTGATATGGGAAATATTTGTACACATTGTCTATTGGAATTAAAAGCTCCCATCCAGCAAAAAGCACAGCAGCCTCTACAGCTGGTGGCTGTTGGCCCACAGAAACTAAACAGACTCGCTGGTCTGTGCAGCTGCAGCCGCTGCCTTTGATTTGTAGGGGAAAGGGAAGCTGTGAGACTGTTATCCGAGGCACCAGCTGAAAGGAGTGATCCAGCTGTGACGTCAGTGCTTGCCTTGCAGGCACCGTAGCAAGTCCCCAAAAGTATTAGTGTGCAGACAGTGCTGGCCTCTGAATTGTCAAGCAAAAGTTTTAAAGAAAAGATGGCTCTGCTTCAAACTGGGCTTGATGCAACCTCCCCTGAAGGCAGTGGGTGTCTTTCCATTGACTTCACTGGGCTTTGGATGGCCCCGCTGGGGTTTCTTGGCTCAAGAGCATCTGTGCTGATTTGAGCCAGGTGTAGGGAGAGGCAGGTCAAGCTGCTTGAAGGTTAACCACTGCTGGGCTGGGGGGGCAGAGGGTGGGGAAGAGAAGGGGACAGCCAGAAAGGGAATGGACTGCTGAAAGACAGCTGGATTTTCTTGCTGTTGCCTTGTTCCTGTTAACACTGGCTGAATGGTCTGAAGTTTTATATATTCTTGTGGATGAAAAGATCCTCTTTAAACTTCAATGTTGGAAAATAGTCTTAAACCTCCTGCTGTCAAACACAAAACAGAAAAAAGGTCCTGGTTCCTAAGGTGAATTATTTTTCTGACCAGACTCTTCTATGTAGTTTGATGCAAAAGCAGAGGAACAGTCAGATAGCATTGAGCCTGGCTCCTGCAGGGCGAGGAATTCACACCTACGTGTGCCAGCTCTGCCATGGGCATCTGTGGGGGATTCCTCCAGGCAGGGGTAAATGATTATATCACCTCTGTCATCCCCTGGGCTCAGGAGCACATACTGCAAACCCTCTGCACGTGTTTAATGTTGCACATGCTAAGCCATGGAGTCGTGCCAGCATCCCACAAGCTTCTCCCACTGACGTCCCCTCGGCTGCAGCTGCAGCAGCAGGATCTATCCTAACCCCAGGCTGAACCAGCGCTCTGCAGCAGCCAGCCTGCCCCAGCTGCTCTGGCAGCCCTGCTCCAGCGTCTCCAGGTACTTCTGAGAGAGATGTCACTGCCCTTGCCAGCAAAAACTGCGCTCCCAGCTCTTCACTTGCCCTTGCCCGGTGCTGCCAAACAGATTGGCACCTGCCAGGAGTGCTGCGGCAGGACATCAGGGTCTCACCGAGCAGGGTGGGTGGGCTGTATTGTGCAAGGCTGCCTCCCCTGGGGGATCTCACTCCTGTCAGTGCAATGAGCTGACAGGTAGGGACCGACAACCCCCATCAATCACACCCTTAAGAGCCTGAAATGCTGCCATTTCTCTTGCGGAGAGCAGCAGCCAAGCCGACAGGCTGCATGGGGCTGTCAATGAGGCAAATGTCCTCGTTGACAGAGCTGCTCCTGAGAGCATCTCCCACAGTCATTCGTGTTTATCCCAAGCAACTGCCCCCTATTCTTCCTCCTGGTGTGAGGTGAACAAATGCCAGAGCTGGAGGGATTAAGAATAATTGTGTTGTGATTGGCGCAGATGCTTCTTGAGGCAGACGCTGAGGTGTGTGACGCTGCTCTGCTCTGTGTGTCAGGCCGTGAGGGAGGCACATCAAATGCTGTGGCATTCCTTCAGCCAAGGACAGACAAGACCGGGCACATGAGGGGTGCATGCCTGCATTACATGTCTTTAATTGGTGGCAGCAATTAAAGGATCTTTGTGCATGTGAAGCGAAGGATGTAGATGAGCCTAAGTACTGAAGCGTCACCGTTTCTTTGAGAGGAAAATTATTTCAGTTTGAGGATTGCAGCAGCTTCTTATCACCCCAAAATCATCTGGCCCATTCAGAGTAGGATCAATGCTGAAGGTCAAAGGCGGAAGTAATGTAGCTAAAAGTCTTTTCACTGCCCTGCAGCAATGGTTAAATATGTGAAGGGAGGGACAAATAAATGAGGAAGAACCACAAAAAGCAGCAAACAAACAAAACATCTCATTACAATCTCACTCTCTGTCAGTTGTATTTTTCCCCACCACTGACTCAGAAGAGCTGACTGCTTCTACCTTATGAGTAATGCCACAGGCTCATTGTATGGAGCATGTGTTGTGCCCTCCTGGACAAGTGACTTGCCATGTGTGTGGCTCCATGGGAAGGCAGAAGGACAGATCCCAGTCTGGCAGGACCTGATGAGCTGCTGGATGACACAGACTGACATGGGCTGGAGCCTTCAGAAGAAAACACCACATAGTCATATACTTTTACACTTGGCTTTTCTATTTACATTTTCCTCTGTTTATGCATTGCTCTCACTGCCAGTAATTTATCTTTGGTAAAATTTGGACCACCTAATTTGGTGCTAAAATATAATTTAAAACCCTACAGGCCACTGTAGCTTAGCCTTAAAAGCACACACATCCATTTTAGCAGACCCCAGAGCTCCCAGGAGCATATTTCTCCTATTCTTGGGAACATTTGGGCATTTAAAGGAGTACGAATTGGAGCACAGAGCCATCATCTTGTTGCACCCCTGCTCCATATACTCCATTCCCCACACTCTGAATACCTGTGGGACACACCTGCATAAGTGGATCATGCCAGGCCAGAACATGGCTGTGTCTCCCGCTGTTGTCCAAAATGTTTCTTCAGCATGTTTCTCCCCAGCAAGATCCATGCCTCAGCACACCTGCTATTGCCAGTCAAGGTGTGGTGACAATCCGGGGACACTATGTCCACCTCTGCTCATCCTTTACACAACAGCCACCCCTCCTGTCCCTGGGTGCAGACGTGTAGTAGCCAAATCCTTAGAGCTCAACCAGTCCCTGCTCTCAGAAAACCTGCAGAGTTATGCTGCTGAACACTGATGAAATTTCAGGTAGTGCTAAATCTCCCCACTACACACCACCTACATTCTGGCCTTTCACTAATTTGAATTGCTGATCTATTTAAAATGTAAATTGCTGATCTATTTAAAAGGCTACAGCAGGAGCACAGTTTACATGGAGATCCAGCTGGGATGGAGGGTCAACATTCAAGTTCAGTGTTTTCTTTTGAAACAACTTGGCTGCTAGAACAACACCTCAAGGATTTGAATTTAGTAGATCAAATTTTCTTCGCAGTACATTCCCACTGACACCACTTAGGTCAATGGACCAGCTTGCGAACTCAGTTAAATCAGCATGTACTGGGAGTAACATTAGAGAGAGTAGTGGAACTATTCCAGATTTAAATTGGTGATAATGAGACCCAAATTTGGTCCAATGTACTTGCAGAAATCTGAGAGCAAAGCATTCATTTCAGTGTTCAAGTAAAATATACCACCCTGCAGATGTTTTTAAATAGCTGAACACAATAAGCATAAACAGAGTAAACACTAAGAGAATAAAAGATTGAAGTTTATCCACTAGCTTATACCAAAACTAGTAAAATCTGGGAATTTTCCTGGGTAGTTGCAAAAAGAAATATCAGATAAGCTACATTAATTTTTAAGTTATGAGCTTGCAAATGTTTTCTAATGTCCTAGTTTAACACAATATTTTGAAATGAGAACTGTAATTGAAGGTTCTTCCCTGGCAACAACTGGGTACACTACTTTTGTTAGTGGCACCAGCATCCCATTTATTTTATCCATGTTTTTTTAATCACTCATATGATTCTTTGTACTTCTAGACTTTAGACTTCTGGCTAATTACCTGCCAGTTCCTTTCCTTTTACTCTTCTCACCTTAGCTGCTCTGTGATTTACCAGCATTTCCACTGACTATTTCAGAAAGTGATTTTTTTTTTCCACTATATGCATTAAAATTTTATTGTTGATTAGTTCATGTTCTTGAAGGTTTATTCATAGACGAGCTGTCTCCCTTTTTAGCTTATTAGAAACATCTGTATTCTTCCTGTTTGGACAACGAAAAGTGATAACTAGCACTCTGATAGCCAAGCCCCCACAGTTAATACATACATGATGCAGCTGTAGAAACCAATATGCCATTCAAAAATAGTGTATGAACTGGAGAACAACCATAACAGCTCCAGCTCCTCCAGCATTAGTGAGCTCAAAGACCCTGCCTATTTGGGCAGAGGGACAAAAGTCTCTATATATTGCTTTCCACCAAATTGGTTAGTTTTTCCAGGTGTACAAAATGATAGTCTGGAAGGATGGGACAAAAAAAACCCACAGGAAAGATTTTTTTGTCAAATGAAAAACAGAGAGAGATATAGCAAACATATATATCTAAGCTCTCCTGTCCCGTTCCTTTCAAATTAAATGACAACGCAAAATTGGGTGGGAGGAGGAAGAGGTTAGGGCAATGGGGGAAAGGGGAAAGCTGAAGAAATGTTTTAATTCCTTTAATTCAGGGATCCCTCTGAAGGAGGATATTTCCTGTCCTCCTGTTCTGGGAATCCTATTTCTTGGGTTTAGCTTTTTTTTTTTTTTCCCCCCTTTTTTTACAGTTATAACTACATGGAATGGAATTCAGTATAGAAGGATGTACATGCACATGCAGGAGACTCAGCCACGGAAACCACTACAGTTTTTGTGTGAATCAGTGGAGCTGTTCTGATTGACATGACAAGAGGATCACACCTTTACATCTAGTATCTAAACTGAAATAGCAAACGAATGGTGCCCTAATTTGTACATAGTGTGTATTTCTGTTTTAGCCCATTTTTGGTATGGACTAGGGGGGGGAAAAGCACACAGAGATCTTTATTATCATCTCTAATAAAAATCTGAGCTCCAAACTTGACAGTGTGTGACTGTGCATAAAATTAACTAGATGTGTCTGTTAGCAGATCTGGCTGAAGTTGTGCCTGATTATATTCTGCATGCATATTTGTTTTCAGTCATATTTACAGGGGTGCCTCTATCCTGATGCTTCAGTTAACTGTTACTTTGAGGAAATAAACAGAGGTGAGGGTCCAGTCACCTTCAGCTGTTGGAAGTTAATAAGGTGTTAATGAAACATTGGCAAATAGCAGCAGTTTAGCACTTGGTTGACACTTGATTTTTAAAAGAGACAGAGTGTAAATAAGCTGTGCTTGCAGTGAAAATTAGAAAAAGTGGGAGGTGGGGGAACAAATAACACTCTCACAGCTTATTAGTTTTAAGCAGCAAATACTCGATAGACCACATCAGGGAGAGTAACTCTGATACTTCAATCACTGGCAGCAAACAATGCCTGAAGGCAAAGGGGTCTGTTTTCATACAGGCTTTTTAAGGCACTCTTCTAATGTAAGACCAGCCAATGCACATAACGAGAGTAAGAGGACCCTTGGCCCCTCTGCCTCTGACCTCTGGCCGTGCTCTGTGGGAGCATCTGGCCCGTTTCAGACCACAAATCCTCTGAACCCTTGTGGTTGTTTATGAGGGATGGGCAGTCACTTTCTGCAGGACACTTAAGGCTGTCAAGGAACATGAACTCAGTTCCTGCTGCATTAAGGACAGCAAACTACACCTTGAGAAATGGTAGCACTCTGAAGATTTATTAACTACTGTGTGCTGTAGCAGGGTTGTGGCAGAGATCTTTGGGATTCAGGGAGCAATTTACGCTTGATATATATTAGGCAGCTCTACATAAGATAGTACAGCATCATTCTGAGTGAACCTTGCCTTTTCACACCACTCACAGTGTGTAAGTGCGCACAGGAGATGGTGCAGCCAAGCTTGACCTGGTATCCTGCTCCTAGCTCTGAAGAAAGAGGATAGTGATGGACCAGGAGCTTCCTTGGTGTGGGAGTAGAATTAAACAATGCTAGGTAGCAGTTCAGAGAGATCGGGGAGGATCATTAGCAGCTTCGTTTCAGAATGGCTTCTTGGGATGGGGGTCATTGACAGCAACACCTAGCACAGATCCAGGCTCAGGAGGAAGGGGAATGTTTGTAACTGGTGCACTGAGGATTTCCTGTTTATGAAATATAATCAGAAAGATTTCTTGAGAAAACATTCTACAACAGAAGAGTTAATGCCAAGGGCATTAAAAAAGGGAGATACCCTGGGGACATCACTTTTTCTGAATTGTTACAAAGTCGTTGTTTTTGCAGGTGAGTAGTGTGTGCATGAGGTTTCCTTGCCAGGCTGGAGAGATTGGTGGGTTTTGTCAGGTTATCAGCTAAGGCAGGGGTGGTGGGG
Source organism: Origma solitaria (assembly GCA_013397895.1). Classification (NCBI taxonomy): domain Eukaryota; kingdom Metazoa; phylum Chordata; class Aves; order Passeriformes; family Acanthizidae; genus Origma; species Origma solitaria. The sequence continues at coordinate 488,189 of VZRL01002881.1, forward strand.
GAGTGAAATGTGGTCTCCTGCGTGATCCAAGAGTGTCCCGATTCCCAGCCAGACCCTCCTGGCCGCTGTATTCCACAGCGTGCAGACAGACCTGTTCTATCACCTGTGCTGTTGGGATAGCACAAGCACACCACACACCTCAGAGCCTTTGAGAGGCTCAGCATTACCAGGGATACAGAACCCAGAGGGCTCAGTCATCCGGGTATGTTTCAAAGGCCTTTATTCCTCAAAGGGACCCAAGGGCGAAAGAGGCCGAGGCACTCTGTATGGCCACAGATATAGGGGTGAAGGGCCAATAGGATTGGGGAAGAGGCGGGGAAATACTATGGCAACCAATGGGAAGGAGGGAGGGGTGCAGTGCGTGATACAATGAGAACCAATGAGGGGAAGGGAAGGGCGGAGTCAGGGGTACAACAACAACCAATCAACACAGGAGGATTAACATAACCTTAGGGAGAGACCATTTAGCCAACACTCAGGGGGGTTTCACACCTCAGAGCTTCCCCACCAGCTTGCTGCTGCTGTGGGAACCTCTCCGCTTCTCTTAGATGGTTTCATCCACCGCAACCATCAGCCACGTCTGAAACTACTTTAGCCGCGTGGAGTTGTTGTAGTTAGAAATCCAAGTAACCTGATATATCTTTTCCCTCATTCTCATGTGTCACATTCATTCATGGCAGCCCTTACAACAAGGTACCTTACCAGCATAAGGTAGTTCTTTTGCCACACATACTGTATAATAATCTCTTACAGTACATTACGATTGCAAATTAGAGCTACCTTTAATTTAAAATGTAAAAATTTCATTTTCCTGAGGTAAGCATTGTCAGAGGAATAAACCTGTGGGTGTAATATACCCATGGGTATTAGCAATGCTGAAGTGTTGAATAAATGAAAGGCACAAAGCCTATATTTTTGTGTAGGGTAAATAATGCCACACATAAATATTGAAGTATTGAACATAAAACACTCCATGCAAAATCATAGACTTTGTTTGCTTGATTCTCCCTTATGTGTTAGAAAAGCTTTAACCCAAGGGGGACTGTAAGTGCAGTCTTTAAAATTAATTCAAGTGTCGTGTGTTGTCTATAATTTTCTGTATTGAATTACTGTCTTTTTTCAGTTTGAGGCAATATATTGTTTTGTTCATGAAGACTACAGTGTAGCGGGTATCTTTTTGGTATGAACACACTGTGAGATAAACATTTGCAATATGTTTGAAAGAATCTGCAAATCCACACTTTCCAAATGAGACAGAATCCCAGGTTTTGTGATGTGTTTCCCAATTGCACTGGAGCTTGGCCACAGTCAGAATTGGGATGTTGGACAAGGCACAGAGGGTGCTCCAAGTTGATTCTGAAGCAGCTTGGGTACCTGGCTGCTCAAACACTGAGGACTTGAGGTCAGGATTTCCCTTGACAGCCTGGCAGAGAACATTGAGAGCCCTTTCTCTGCCTTTGTAGTACATGGCCAATTTCCTAGGATAATCCATTTTTTCACTAGCGGCTATTATGAGGACATTAGACACCAGGAGGTGCACTTTGACCTCGTCTGTTCTCCTCTGTCATACACAGAGTATTTGAAGCTTTTGGCCTTTCGTACTGAAGGTCCAGATTTGTTGTAGGATGTCAAGGCTCCTTTTGTAAGGGGCACAGAGCATAATTCCTATGATGCTTTTGTCACAACAGTGTATTTGTTTTAATGACAACTAAGCGACTTTTAGCAAAAGCAATTGACCCTTGGTGATGGACTGACTTGCTTGCCATCGGAGCACGGAACATTTGTTTTGACATTAATGCAATAATACCAGTACTGCTATTTTCTCTAAGTATTTTACTCTTACTGTATAACCAAAATTTTTGAATGCGAATCTTCATTAGATACGATATAGTATCTGAGTGAAGAATCTTTTGCCAATGGAACTTTCATCTTTTTTTCCCATTGTTTAGTGTTTGAAATATAGAATACAAGGTCTGTTTTCTGATCCAGGTCAGTGCAGCAGAAGATTTTGTAACCACTTATAAAAGGAATCTGAGGGTATGAAACAAGAAGAGAGAGAAGATGAAGCAAGAATGCTATAATTTATGGTGTAGCAGAAAGTAAAGAGGGGACTGAGATGAATAGAAGGAAAGCAGCATTAATATTTCTTGAACAAAATTATTTCCCCTGGAATATTTTAAAGGAAAAACAGTTATAAGGGATTTACACATGAGGAAGAGCTGTTCTATGATTTTGCTGTGAGTTGCTCTTTGTCATAAGGTTGAAAGTCTGAAAATGATCCATTTGGATTAGTCAGCAGCTTAAAAACTCCTGCACAGACTTCTGCTTGACTGCAGATCTTGGAGAAGTTTATTGCAGGCGTAGCTTTTCCTCAACCCATGAAGACAATATTCTTCTAGGCTACGCTAGAAGTTCAGGGCAGTATTCAGTCTGATATTAAGAGATGCTCTTGGGTACCTAAATGCAAGTGTCTTAATATAAAACAAGTCTAAACCATCTGACCCTCCATGGCTATTCCAGATGATGTTTAGTTTCCATTTATGCTCATTGAACGTGAGTAGACCTCTCCAGAGGAACTGATATCCAACTTGTGGTCAAGATTTCAAACTAAGTGGGAACAAAACTCCTGGATATGCCCAGGTGGCTAATTCGTATTAAACACCTAAATATATTTCATTAAGATGACTTCTACCTCTAGCCTTTAAAATTAACTTTTGAGCTATTCCAGATTCCTGCCAGTCCTTGAGCACCTTTGAAAAACATGTTGTCCCGTATTGGCATACATGTTTGCCATACCATGAGGACACTGGTGTTTTACAGACACCTTTGCTGGGCAGGATGGCATGCTCTCCTGGGGACAGATTTCAGCCTGTGAATAGTGTGCTGGACATGCCAGAATTTCAGCTTCTGCTCTGGGAAACTCTGGAGGAGCTAACGGCCTCACCTTGTGGAATTGCCATTAGTTTGCTTGCAGTGTGCAGTGGAGAGTGGTTGTTTCCCATGTTCTGAACAGGATTTTTTTTAGCAGTATCTAGAATATGCTGCTTATTTTGCTGCCCTTCCACACTATTTGTGAAATTATCTTTTGAGCACTCTTGGTGTTTGTTGGCTGTTTTCCGCTGTCAGCTGTGGCACATGGACTACAAATATAGCTTTCATTCGGACTACTACCCTCATTGGGTAACTTGTTTGGGGCTCATAAAAGTCTTGCACAAGCCAGTCCCCCCCTGCATAAATCACCATTGCAAATAAGGAGAGGAAGGCAGGCAGACCTGGGCAAAGGGGCCAAGTTCCTAAACTGGCAGTGATGCAAAGTATGTAGAGACCTTTCTCCCATGTGTAATAATGCCTTGGGGTTTCTCTTACTGTGGCTGGTTTGAAGTTCACACAGGTGATTTTCTGATGGATACCTGTTAGGGTGCTCTGATGCCAAGCAGCTGGACCACTAAAGCTGGAAGCTCTGTTTAACCGCATTCTCCATGTCCAGATCAATAGTCATTCTGTCACGGAGCAACAAGCATGACCGTGCACAAAGGGTTGAGTCCTTTTTAATTAGGTGCTCCCATGATGATTATTTTCCTGACATACAAAAAAGGAAAATTAACCTATGTGCAGTTTGCCTCCAAGCACTCTTCAAGGGTTTCATTTAATTTGCCAGTGATACAGAAAGAGGACTAATTTCTTAGTAGATATTTATCTGGGGGGAAGAAGGTGGCAAATAGTTACCCAGGCCTGTGAAGTGCAGGTGTTCATTAAGTGTACCCTGACATAAATATCTTCCTTTTTGCTTTTGTCTCTTCTGTTTGTTTGCACTCTGCTGTTTTATTCAGGAGCAGCCAAGTGTTAGCCAGCAGGGATATCCACCTGTGGTCACTGGGGTAGATATGTCATAAATGGTCCTGGAAGCTCATTAAAACTAATCTAACTCCCAAGTAGCTTTTGTTTGCTTTTGAGCATACTCTGAAGGAACTCTGTAGCCAACATTTTTCTTACATCAATATATGACTACTTTCTTTTACATGGAATTGTCTTTTATATCACTTCAAAAGGAACTGGCTCTGCTCTTAGAAGTGAGAGTTAAAATTTCATTTATAATTACAACAAGACCACACTTCCTTAGTAGGCTAAAACTAGAGCCTTAAAAAAACTCAATAACAAACAAAACAAAGAAAAGCCCCCACAACTGAATGCCAAAACTTCAGAAAGCTTTAAACTTTAGTCTGCAGTTTGCATTACTAACTTTTTGTTTGTTCAAAAACCGGCCAGATAAAACTCCCTTGTTACTCTTTCACATTTTTCTCAGTTTGACTGTCTGTGTTTTTCTGGTACAAATATTTTACACTTATACATCCTAAATCATTGGTAAGCATTGCAGTAAAAGCAGGTTCAAGTCAAAAAGGCCTTGAATATGGAGTCACATTTCAAAATAGTTGCACTTTGCATTTTTCTGACCTGGTTCTAGCAGTTAGTTTCACAGCTTCCACCTGTTCAAGTATTCTACTTCCAAATTTCAAAAGCCTTCATTATGGTTGCAATAATTTACAGTAAACTCTAGCACATGGAACTTCATCTACCTTGGTGATTTCTGAGTTGAAAGCAGCTATTATTATGGCAATGACCTGTTGTCTTCTTTGAGAATTAGAATCAAGGTGCAGAACTAATGTAGTTAGACCAAGAATTAGATACGAGTTTGGAACACACAGAAACCCCAGACTTTTACTGCCTTTCTCTTAGTTAAAACTATAATTCCCATATTTCTATACAATTTCTTAGGATTTCTGATAGATGCATGAAGCTTTGTCAGAAAGAATTTGATTTGTTAATAATCAAAGATATTATATAATAAAATATTGTTTTCCTGGTTTGTTAGGATTCTTGTCATGTGATGCAGTAATAAAATCTAAATAGTTAAAACAGAAAATTCAAAGTGTTTGTTTGCCATATTCAAGTTTGCAGAAAGGTTCTTAATAGATTGAATGCCATTAATTTTAAACCTTTTGGTGCTTGGTCAGAAGAGAATAATGATGATTTTGTTTAAATGCATATGTGTCTATATTTCTGTAGAAAAGAGTACTAAAGAATAAAAGCAATAGGCATTAAACCTCAGCTGTGACCAACTCTGAGAGAAATTTCTCAAGGTGGCTGTGAAAAGCAAGCAAAGAAGACCACAAAGTCCAAGGGAGTGTGAGCAGTTAAGGTCTGGGCATGATGAACTTTAACCAAACACAATTTGAAGTCCAGAGTGTTCTGTGCTCAAGCCATCACATAGCACACAACATGTGCCGCATATCTACCAATATGACCCTGCTCTTTTCTGCCTGTAATAGCCAAATCCCTAGCCATGCCTAATTGATAATGAAAAGTTTGGTCAGCAAACAGATATTGGAAAGGAATATTTGTCATTTAGATATTCAAATAATTAATATTCAGCATGTGTTATATTCCAGTGGGGAATAACAGGCTGGTGTGTTTGGGGATGAATGCATAAACCATTCAGGAACTGTTTGAAAATAATTAAGGAAATAAGATGCCTAGTGTATATAAAGTGGGCTTTTAATTATAATAGAAAAGAAATTCTTCAGAAATAATTTGTGAGATAACTTATTTCTCAAGTATGTTTTGGCAGGGTTTCAAATAATGTATCAGATACTGATCACATATTCTGTGAATGGATTGCAACTAACCCAGTATATTATGCAGGCCCAGCTACTAAAGCTCAGCTCCCACCCAAATTTAAGATATTGGAAAATTTCAATCTACAGTTACTTCTGTGTGCAAGATTTTCTGAAATTGAATCAGAAGTGGAGAAGTGTACTGTTTGCTGTGAGCCATAAAATCCTGAAAGCATGTTGATAGGATGGTCTTTGCTGGGAATGTGAGAAGCACTTACTCCCTTTTGCAGGAAGGTGGTGGCTACACCAATATCTGGCCTGTTAAGTCCAGACTTGATCTGGAGCAAAAATGAGTATGTGAACATTTCTGATAAATTAGCCAAACCATGCCCTAGGGTTTAGACTTCATGTTTTTATGCTGGTTATGTCATTCCTTGTCAGACAAAGAATAGGTCAAAGGCATTAAAGCTGTCAGAATGTTTTGTCAGAACTTTTGCATGAATTTGGACTGAGAAACTGAAAGCTTGATTAGCTCTTTTTATCATATGACTACTTGCAGATTTTGCCCCATCAGAATTTATAAGAGGAGGTTTGTGCAGGTTCTGTTCAGTGAGCGTTGGTTTGGTGGAAAAGCTCATGCTGACCAGTGAGGAGAGCTGGTGCAGCTCTTTACTCAGAATGGCAGGAACTGGAGAATAACCACAAGGGAAGATTGTCTTAGGTTTAGCTTCCTCTTTGTTCGTTTGCAGGGATAGGACATGTGGGAGGGCACCCCTCACCGACCGCCCCTTCCCGGGAGCAGTCAGAGACTGACAGCCTGGGGAGGCGGGACACCCGAGTGTGAAGCCGCCCCTGAGAGGGTTCTTGGGGAGTGGCCCCGCCCTGGCCCCGCCTTGCCTTCTGGCTGCCTCCCTGCCTGTCAGGGCCTTGGGGTGTAACCGAGGCGTGGTGTCTCCCCTCTCCCCTCCCTGCCCTCCAGAAGGTTCTGTTGTTCTGTAAGTGTTATTGGTTTCCTGAGCTGTATGTTATGTTAATCCCGCCTAGGTACCGTTATTATTGGTTGCTGATATGTTGTACACTCCCCCTTGCTTTGCTGTGATTGGTTGTACCCTTCCCTTTATAACCTGCTGCACATCCAGAGTCTGTGCTCTTGCTGCTTCCCGTGTGCTTCCCTCTGCCCCTTCTGTGCCTGTACCCTGCTCCTCCTCCCCCAATAAACCTGACTCCCCAGCAACGAGCCGGCTTCCAGCTTCTTTATTCTCGACGCCACCTACAAGCAGACCGTGGACTTTAGCCTTCGGACGCCCTGGGATCTGCTGCCCCGAGAAGGGACTTTGTTGTCGTGAGGTCCTGCCTGCCGGGCCAGACGCCCGCGGCAACAACGACATTACCAGCAAACTCCCAGGAGACAGCTGCAAGTGTCTGAAGACCTTATGGGATCTGGAGGCGAGCTGTTGGCAGATCCTGGGACCAAAAAACAAGGAGGTTCAGTGGTTCTGGCATAATCCAGGAAAGAAATACTAAATTTCCCGAGTTCCAAAATATGTTGCAGTGCACATTTTGGTGTTTCGTATGATACTGTGAGCGAAGTGATGCTGAAGATAATCCTTTTGTGTCTGGGCTTTCTAGTGAGCACAGGATGCCCAAGCTCACTGTGTCTCTTCATTTACCATTAATACTGTAGGAAGACCTACAGAGAAGAGAGGAGAAATTCAGAAAATGTCACCTTAGATTGCAAGCCACTGATTAAGGTGTTTTCTCAGGAAGATGGAGGTGAAAAGGAAGATACACCTTGGATTTAGAATGTGAGCAGCCATTCATATGGCTGTGAGAAGGCACAAGGCCGTGTGCCATAGCTCGTTTGTATCATATTCGCATCCCCACCACCTGGAAGGCTAATTATTAGAGAATCATGGAACAGCTGAGGTTGGAAGGTGTCTCTGGAGAACAGGGAGTGAGTCCCACTTACACTTAACTTTATGCTTATGAAACGAAACCTGTGATACTCTTGACAATATGACCTTTTCATATAATACCTTGAAAGTAATTATAAAATCTTCCTCTTGAAATACATATAATTCTTTTTAATTCTCTGACTTGGCTTAGAAACTAGGGTAATACTTGCAGTTTTTGTAAACTGCCCTCTGCAAATGATTTCTTCTCTTCGACTGTGAATCTCAGGCTGTATACAAAGCCAAGGGTATAGCCCACAGTTTGCATTAAGAAGCATTTGATTAGGTGGTAATAACATTAATTGGCACCCAGAATCATTTGGCTGTAGGTGATCTGAAGCGATAATGCACTAGAGCTTCTAACATTCTAAGTCAAAATGCTCCCTTAGCCTGGGGAAAGATGCAGGTGTTTGGGATAAAAGAGTGTTTTGTAAATGAAGGACTTGAACACTGTGATTCCACTTCATTACTCCTTTCCTGATGCTTAATGTAAAATGATTACTTTATTGCCACCTCTCTTCTGTGTTTGAAAAGTATTAGAAAATTAAACAACAAACTTTAAAGATAAAATATGTCCCAAGTTATTTTTTGGAAAACAGATTCAAAGCAAAGAAGAAAAAGGATATTGAATAACTAAAAATAATTTAGAAGTATTCCAGATTCAAGCCAGCATATCTATTACTAAAATATATGATTATAGAGGATCAGTTCTTCATTATCTTTCTTGCCTTTGTAACAATGAACCCCTCAAAACATTCGCCTTTCCTGAAAGACTGTTTCAGCTTTGTGGATTAGGGATCTTAATGGAGATAGAATATATGTATGAAGCTGGCAAAGCAAGTGTCTTAGTGGTTCCTCAATTCCCACAACTTCTTTCATAAACTATAGGCCTCATTTTTTTTTTTTAAATATTCTTTCTTATGTTTCATTAACAGCTGAGACATTACCGAATTATACTTGATATAATCAGGATTTAGGTTTAGCAAAAACAGCATTGCCAACTATGGGAGTCTGAGTGTTCCAGTACTTTTGCACTCTTTGGGAAAGGAAAAAACATGAGCAAAAAGTTGTGAAAGCCTCTAAACTTTGTGTACACTATATATGGCCATGTAGGATACTGGCATAAAATGAAATTTGACATCGTTGTAAAATTGCAGGCCTACATTTCATGTCTTATTACCTCCTCTGAAAACTTTCTTCCCTATATTTTTCAAGACCCAGGACCACGTCTGGGAGAAATACTCTTTTATCAGTGCATGTGCACTAGCAGAGCCAGAGCAACCCTGGCAAGGCCAGCATGGTCTTCTACAAAGAGAGAGCGCAGCCCTTGGTGCTTGTGTGCGGCACAGCATGGGGTGGCCAGGCAGTAAGGAGTGGGGTCTGGCTGGGGTGCCTTGGGCAGGAGTGGGGTCTGCAGCTCGTGCTGTGCAAGGGCACAGCGCTCCGAGCCTGCAGTGCAGTTGTGCGATCTGTGGGACTGAACACGTTCCTCTTAAGCGTATGCACTGTATTTGTCTATGGTCTAAATTATTCTCGTGGATTGTTCTGAGCGAGGTTTTGGGGTCTGCAGTTGTAAACCAGAATAAAATTGGTTTTCTTTATTTTTAAATACAGAAAAGAGCAAGCATAATAGAAAAGAACAAGCAAATAATGAAGACATATGGGGTGGGTAAAGCTGTGCAAGGAGATCATTATTTCTTAAGTTACACTATTGGAACATCCATGGGGTTCTGTGGGCAAATCATTTTTATAAAGCACTGAAGGGAAATGTGTAGCGTAAACACAACAAAGATCTGATTCTTTTCTTAAAGACTATTATGCAGTTTACATAGCTTGTGATTCCCAAACAAAGAGTGGTTTTGTCCGACAGGGAACAATGTGCATTGCTGCAGGCATGAGAAAGGAGAGCTGCATTTGGAAAGTATTACAATTATAATGGGAGTAGATTACGAAGCAGATAATTAATGGTAGGGATACAGGATCTTCCCTTCCCACTGGGATTCATTCTCACTCTGTTGGTGTAACTATAGCCCTGAGGAACACTCTTTTTAGTGTCAAGACTCTCTTTTCTAATCTCTAGGTCTTTTGGTGTTTTATTGCATTGGTCACAAAGGTTCAAGGAGGTCACTCCAAAAGATATTCTCTCCAAGGGTTTAAAGTCACACAGAGGAACAAAGTAATTTGGAAGTTTTTGCAGAAGCCTTCTTCCACCTTTAAGTTAAAAAAGTCTTCTCTTTCACTCCTACAAGACCACTTCTGAGGTGTTTTGCTCTTCTGATTTATATAATCCTCCCTTCAGGAAGATCAGAAAAGAGGATGTAAACCTAAATTGACTTCATAGTTCTTTCTAAACAATGGAATTAGTATATTAAAAAATGTACATGCTTGGAATGATGGATCAGTTAATTATATTATTACTGATTAATGTAACATTGTTCTTTTCAATTGCATTAAATAGTATAATTTTCTCTTCAGAGGTATCTTTTGTTATAAAAAATAAGATTTTGGATGAAGAAAACTAATTTACAGAGGATGATACTTCAATGATTTTTTTTTTAATCATTCCAGTAGAATAGGGTGGACCAGTGTGTGAGATTTATTCCTGAAACACTTGGAATAGATATTGAGCATAGTTATTCACAAAGACTTAAGAAAACAACACAAACATTGCAAGCGGAGAAATAATTTTTAAATTTTGAATTGTTGACTGATCAAATATATAAGCAATGAAAAAGAAGCATAGGTTTCTATATTCTTTAGATTATCTGATACTGATTGTTTTCCACTTAGTGTCTGGCCTGTAAATAGAAATCTTCCAATTTGCATGCTAAGCACATACATAAGAACAAGAAAAGACTTGTAAGTGGAACACAGCATCACCTTGAAGTCTTCAAAGTTATTCAGAGTCATCAAAACAGTAACTCAAAGTATCATCAAAGCAGTAAGCATCATAGCCTCCATATAGCAATATGTAAATAATTAGCAGAGAACCATCTGTAATGCATTATGAGCAAGTGTATTCTGGGTATTGGTCTATTAAGGCATACATATATATATATTAATGTATTCAATGTCTTGGGATATGTCATGCTGTACACAGCGCTAAAATAAAGGAAAACTATTTTTAAAGTTTTTATTTTTCCTGTGTGCTCTAGCATTTCTGCATTTTTGTCTTACATAATATTAAATTTAAACTTCATTGATTATATTTGTGTGAAGATAACTAAGTCTTTCAGTAGGCCAATTGGTATGGCCTACTGATAAGGGTAAAAAAGGCTTTTATCCAGTCACTCAGCCCCTTGTGGTCTAACAAGCGTGCATATCATCCATTCAATTAATGTATTTCAGTGCAGAGTAAAAAAAAATTGGGCAAGTTTTATAATTGCTGAGGTTGCTGGAAGAAAAGGTATATATATTCATGAAGTGGGCCCTGTACTTTGATGTTTTGCATAATATAAGCCCTAGAACCTCACCAAAAGACAGTCCTGCTTAGAGAAAAATGCTGACTATATTGTTTAATAGGAAAATGGAAAATATTATTGATTTTATAGTGAAATTATATGTGCAGACTTATTTAAGATTGAATAATGTTTAATTCATGGCTGATTCTATTTATTTTGCAGAAGGTTTTGTGCAATTCAATATTACTGATAAAATAGTATTTCTACAGAGTCAAGCTTAGGGCTTGTGATATGGTAAGGTTGAACAGTGTTGAAATATGTAAGTAATATCTTAATACGCATAATATTTGTGTTATAATTAACAGATAGATATAATTTCACTGAGTCCTCAGATAGTGTTTTTCTTTAGCAATGCTAACAGATTTTTTTTAAAAAACATATTACTGTAAGATTTTGCATTTCAGATTCCTTTAACTTAAGCCCCATGGAGTATTTTTTTCATGAACAGGAAAAAAAATGTAACAGGTATTTAGGAGAGAGTACCTCCCATGCCAGTGTTTCTGTGGATGAAGGTGAGGATAGACGATAGAGAAGCAAATGTATCATCATGTCATATATAGGAAAATGACATGGAAGAGAAATTGGCCAGCACAAAGTTATTCAGGGAAACTTCAACATAACAAAGTCCCAAGTCCTATTACAGGTTCTTAACCACAAGACTGATTTTCCTTCTTCAATTGCAAATAATTAATAGCATTCTGAAATTATAATTTCACTCAGTCTTCTTTCCTGTTGTGCTGGCTGGTGGTTTTCAGTGTAGCTGGTATCTTACCTCTTATTTTTCATTAATTGGTTGGCATTTAATTTGCCACCAGCCCCCCAAACCACAGGGAATTTTGTATTTGAGCAAGCTGAGGTGAGAATTGAGTCCAATATAAGTAATTTGAGTGCAGCTGAGCTGGAGATTCAAGGTGTTAAGTACTTACTGAAGACTGTTCTTATAAATCAGGTCAGTCTGTGTATATACAACTGCGCAATTTGAATTAATACACTTCTGCATGTGCTGTATTTTAATAGAGCTGGACAAAGGAGGTACAGTAAGGAACTGAGTAACTCAGTGAAAGCCTAATGCCTCTGGGACAAAAATACCAGCATATTTACCTACAGTGTAACCAGACTAATTTTTTTTTTTTAATTTACATGTTTGTCTACTCTGAATGTGAAAATGGAGAAGTGAGGTAATGTGGGACATTTAGTTTGTTGCTATGCTTTTGATTCTGTTTGCAACTATCATTCTGCTTCTCTCTCTCAGCTGCAATTGAGTCCTCAAGGACATCATATAAGGAAAGTTCTACCAATGTCTGCTCTGTTCCCTAAGGAAAGATTTTTTTTTAAGGTTTTTGCTTTTGTTTTTGTTTTCTTTATGTATAGTAGAGCAAAGGGCTCCAATTCACTTCTGACTACGGCTTCCTACAGTCTTTCTCCTTTTATGTTTTGTACCCTCTGCAGTGCCCTTTTACCGTCTGAAAATTTGCTGCATGGCAGAGGAGCACAGATCCTGAAAATGCAAAACAGAGTTTGCAACGTTTGGAATCAAAATACTTTAGCACAAAAGCTTCCTGTTTTTCTAGCATTATAGAAAGAGAAGAGTCCATAAATTTGTAAAGCAAGTCATTAGCTTAAATGTCATGTGATCTGTGCTTGTCATACAAATTTAGAAACTGTTTTACAGGCTGAAAATGTTATCAACTGAGCTGGAGTATTATGTAATACCTGAAGTATTATACTTTAGGTATTACATAAGCTCACCCTGCATTATTCAGAAGCATGTATTTAATAAAGAAAAACAAATTGAGCTCAATTGGAGTTTTTGTTAAATTTAAAATGGGGAGGAAACTGACAACTAATCAGTCAGAGCTTGTGAAAATGATTTGTGACAAGACAAGGGAAGGGAAAGAAGAAAAAGACAAGAGGTGAGAGGTAAAGATTGTGCTGTGCAGATTGGTTGTGCTTTATTCTGGAGCAAACTTGTCCAAATGTGTTATAGGTGTGATAGCTCAATAATAAATGGGGGGCAGCAGAATACAAGCAAAAAAATTAGGTCAATGCATAGCATCTTCTGTATTTTATTTAAGTGGATGCTGTAATGTGGTAATAGAAATGTGTTACCTACATACCCTATTTTAATGAACATTGCTTCATTATATTGCTGTAGTGAATGTTTCTCATTTCCAAGAACATAAGAGGGTATCTTACTGTGGGAATAAAAAAAAACTCATTAAACTGCAAGTTGCCAGAACGCCATTCTTGACAAATACATACATACACACACATGCATACATATGTATATAAAGCATAAAATAATTAAAATATTCCTGAAGCCATGCATACAATTTCATTTTTGTAATATTCATTTCATCTGTTGTAGAGAAATGCTGTTTAATTTGAATGAGGCTGTGAATTTTGAAAAATGAGCTGGTACTAGCATTTTACTTAAACTGATGGCATCTCTGTTCATATTGTATGGTTCAGGAATGGTTTCTTCATAATTAAAGTGTCAAAAGAACACATTTGAATCAAGAATGATGAAATTCATTGAGGATGATTTGCTAAAGAATAATAATTTAAAACTTTCTCCCTTTAAACAGAATTGTTTAGGCTCTCTCATCAGCTGTCCAGGGTTTCCTTATTTCCTTTTCTAGCTACCCTTATAAATGAACTGGTCTCTTATAATGCTTTCTTTATTTTCACATGCTCTGCATATTATACACATTTTATGGGTCAGTTATTGGAAGCTATTGTACCAATGATTTACATGAACATTGGTAAATATTTTTTAAAACTTCACTGAGTAGATAAGAAGATGCAACATTTTGTACCTCCAGTACAAAGAGTAATCAGTGAAAGTCCAAATTTTTTGCATATATGTGGAGGCTTCCAAGGAATCCAAGTTGATAAATGGGAATTTGTTGGCATGTTGAACTTGACTCCACAATATTTGGCTTATTAGTTCACTGCTGAGCACAGGATGGTACCTCTGGCCTTGATTCAGCAGCCTTTAAATAAATGGATAAGTGCTCTGCTGAATCAGGGCCAGACTATTGCAGTGTCAATATAGGGCATTTTGGGTGAAAGAAAATGTTGACCACAGGGGTTTGATTTCTTCTTCCTTGTAGGGGAACAAATCTGAAATAAATACACAGAAACACTAGCAGAAAATAAGATGGACTGAGAAGTTTTACCTAAAATTAACTTTCGGTTGTATGTTTAGAGCAACAGTGCTTGTTCTGTGAGATGAAAAAGATATGCTTGATCTTCAGTATTATTTTTTTAATTGCTCACTGGGGTTGTATATAATAAGGGTGGGATTTGCTGCACCTTAATGGCTATCCAAAAGCTGTCTAGTCTGAGCTTCTGTATGTGGAAAGAGACAGCCTCTCTCTAGGAGCTGATTTATCCCATCGTAAGGTACGTGTGGTTAATTACACCCAGAGATGCTGCTGCATGGAAGGAAACTACTGGACTCTAATCAGACAGAAGCTAGGTGAGATAAAGAAGATGCTACCTGACTAAACAGAAAAAAAAGCTTATTACACAGGTGTCTGTCTTGTCTCTTGCCCAGCAGAATTAAGACATGAAACAAAGGGAAGAAATTAAGTTTACAATTTACCCCTGTGCCTGTGTGAAGCAGGTGTCTGAATGCAAGCCAAATAGCCAGCCCTTAGATCCAGCTTAATTTCTGGAGAATGACTGCTGTAGAAAAAGCTCCCAGTGTTCCTCACATTGACCTAGTTTTCAGTCTTATCTGGTGACTCTGTGCTAATATGACCCAGTATTTCTTTGCAGTTCCCTGTCTGGTGCGTTTAGATTTTTTCCTTTTTGTTTACCATTGGTGTCTATACTCACCAGGCACCTAATCCTGCAAAGTGTTAAGTCCCACCCGGGAGGTATGGGCTGTTCTCTTTCCTTGTCTAGCAGGAGTCAGGCTGCCCCATTTCTCCCAAGATTAGACTGGATAAGAGACAGGTAACCATAAACAGCATTGTAGCTGGTTTTAGGATTGTAGCCCAGCAAAGGTCAAGCATAATGGCGCAGTGAAAATAAAGCATTTTGAGTCATTTATTCCTTTAAAAAGGTTTGTATCATCCATGCAGCTGCAAAGCCATAATGCTTTCATTAAAAGTCACATCTGTGCTGAATTAAAACAGGAGCCTTTTCCAGCCAAGGAGTATTTGTCAGGTTGAAAGTTTTTCTCTTAGCTCCTGAAGCTTTTTTCCAAAATCCAAGGACTAAGACAGAGAGCAGACCTTGTCACGAGCTGGTACCGAAGTTTAAGTACATTCCTGCTCTGTTATTCACCGTCTGGCTCCAATTTGGAGGTACATCTCCCTTGTGTTCACTTTATTAACCTACATATGACTGGCTTTTTTGTTTAATGTGGAAATGAAAAAATAGATGCTGGGCCCAAGAAAAGTAGTCTGAAAACATCTTTTTCCAGATTTTCTGTTCCTTGTGGCACATTAACCATTTGCATGGAATGTTTGGTGGATAAAATAAATTTTAAAAGACCTTTTTTGAGAGTAGGCATTTTTAGCTTTATGTGAAAACATTCAAGCAATTACAATATCTTAGTCCTCTCATCTCCCCGACCTTTTTCAGCCCATTTACCACTTTCTACTAAAACTGACTTCAAAGACAGGAATGTATCAAAACAACAAAAATTTACTATGTGGATAGAAGAGGACATGAATGCCTCAACTGAGAGTGCGTCTGCAGCACAAGCCCAGCAGCTGTGTGCTGTGTAGCTGGACCAGCGAAGGAACAGATGTGTTTTTCTGAGCACACTGCTGGATGCCTGTTCCACAAAAAGCCACCCCACAAGCTGCTACTGATTTGCCCATCTGATGGGTATGAGACCTGCTAAGTGGGAGGACTTGAAGGAGGAGCAGAAAATATTGTGGGAAGATCTGTGTGGGTTGCTGGGAAGTAATGTTTAGGACAAGAGGTTTTGCTAGTTCTGCAGCTCACAGGCCAGATGACGTAGAAGAGCAGTAGAAAGCTTCAAAATTTGTCTTCTTTTTAGTGAGATCACTTCAGTTAGAAAAGGACAACAAGCAGCTGTCTGTACCACAACTGTAAGCAGAGAGCCCAATTAAATTGGGTTTCTAAAGCACTGCAAATTATCTTTATTGGTTTACTGAAATTTTCTTTCTAAATGCAAGAGCAACAAAGCTTTGAGAAGTTACTTGGAAGAAAAAGATGGGCATGTCTTTATCAACACAAGTGACAGCTAATAACACAGTGAGACAAGAAAGGTAATCTACCTTTTATGCAACTGCGCTGTCTAGGAACCTCTGGTACTATCCAGGATTCCTTGTGCTGTTCTTTTTATGACTGAGAAGAAAAATGCCTTGCCCTCAAGGATCTTTATCTACTTTTTCTGGGTAAAATACAGCCCCCCCCTAATTAGTTAGGCTTTTAATGCCTAACATACATAATATATTTATGTAAATCAACTATCTACGTGTGTATACATTAAAAATTTGAATTTATCTTCAGTCCTTTAAAAAAAGAAAAGAGATCTGATTTTATTTTAGAAACAATAGCATTTCAACTATATTTTCCCTTTCCCAATCTGACATCGCACACTGCTGATGTCAATGTCTTCTCCAGTCACAGAATTATGCTCTTATTTTTCCCAGTAAGGACTGTCATCTCAGAGGAAAAGTTGTACCAAGGTTTCCTCCAGGTTTTTGGCTGAGCTGCTTCACAAGGGAAATATTTTGTTTGAAGAAGATATTTGGATGTAATACAAACAGTGCGAGGAGCTTCCCTCTCTGCAGAAGAGAAGGGGAAACCACCTCCAATTCTTTTTTTACACGAGATGTGGCAGATTTTCAGGATGTGTTTAACAGTGCTGTGCTGAATCTCATATCCTGGGGAGAAGTTCTGGCTCTGTGGAAGCTTCCATCGATGCTCCTGCCAGCTCCCGTAAAGGCAAGCAGAGGCAGGACTCCCAGGAGCAGGGAGGAGCTCATTTCTTTCTTGGTACCCTGGAGTGGGGTTTGTGGGGGGGGTTCCCTCTAGAGCCTGCATCATGCCAGGTCTCTGAGCTCACGCAGCTGCAGCTCTCTCTCCCTCTCTGCTGTGGGACAGATAACCTGTTTCCATTGGATATTTTAATAAAAATAAATTTAAGGAAAATACCCCTGAAGGTAATCTTTAATTTAGGTGTTCCCTCAGGGTTGATTGCTTAGCATTCTCCTCTGAAATTATTTAAGAGGAGAAGAGGATGAAGATAAATGTAAGGGAAAGCAGTATTTTTTCTAAGGAAAATGAAGGGTATTGAAAAATAATTGTTAAAAAACCACTTCTGACACAGTCCAAGCTTGCTTTGCAATGATGCAACTTCCTTCATCCTATAAGGTTTTACTGTCCCATATATCTTGGGAGCAGAGGAAGAGATGGGCACCCTATGCCTGTGTTTCTTCCAATAGATATTCTTGGAGTGGTGGTGGCAATCAATATAGGAGTACACTTTGATATTTCCGGATTCTAGTAATTGAGAGTTTCTGAATTTAACTGTCAGGTGCAAACATTAAGGAGGATGAAAGGATTTCATTATTGCCAAGTTGCAATATTGTTCAGAATCCACTGTCTCTGGAGGCTGACTGGGCTCTTGTTCTTCATTCCTTGCAAATTAAAGGAAAGAGGGCTTCCACAGACTTCCCCACTACATGGATTTTGCCAGCTGAGAATAGGCATCTAGAAAATTTGAGAGAAGTAACATAAGTTAAACACTGCTGTCTATAAACTCATAGCAGTGGAAATTTGTGTGCTGAAAAGCTGTTAATTCAGTGTTTGTTTTATCTTACTGTTTACTGGCTCATTTTAATTTTCAGTAAATTTAGCCTTTAGAATCTCCGAACCCAGGAGGGGTAATTATCTTCTAACAATAAAATAATTTTCTTTATTCCCATCTTTTTCCTTCTCTTATCACACAGGAGGGGTGGGGTGGTGGGGCAGGGGTGTCGACTGACACTATTCCTTCACTGAATAGGAGATGCAGGTTATCTCCTGGAGCTGTTCATTATTACTCATTGCCTTGCCTTATTACCCATTGGAAATAGGTGCAAGGTGGATGCTGGTGTCTGATGCAACATTGCATGATGGAATAATGTGTGTTGGTGAAGACTTGGGTGAAATGTCTTCTTCCCTGACAAGTTTGCTGTGAGGAAAGTGCTGGGAGAAAAGCTCCATGGGGCTTTCCTTGTGAGTGTTCAAAGAATAAGACATTTCCCTACTTACACCCTGGAAGGGAGAGGTCTGAAAACCTCTCAGCACATACACATGGGATAAGAGAAAGTCATCTTTATATTTGTAGGGCCACAAGTCCAGTGCTTAAAGGACCTGGAAAGCGGAAGTAAGCAATGCTGGCAGCCCCAGACCATTAGTGCCCAGGATGCTTGGCAGTGTTTTGGCTAATTAGCCAGGAAGTCAAGCAGAAAGGGGAAGCTATGATTTTGGACCCCAGTTCTTTAGATAGGGGATGTTGGTTCAGGTTTCTTTCCTCTGTAAATTCCTTCACTTCTAAGTGGAACTTCATATGTTTCAGACCATTGGTTGTCTGATAACACTGGTTGAAAGGGGTCAAGCTGATTCTTGCCAGCAAGGGTGGACTGGGTAGGAGGTTTGTTTTCTTTAGGTGCTTGGGCAGAGTTTGTGGGGTTGCTGTTTTGAACAACAGCATCTAGACTTATCTAGAGGATAGCTTTGTGGTTTGGATCTGTGTACAAAACCACTTGCTTTTCAAAACTGCATGTCTGTTGGACAGCAATTGACAGCATGTCTGTTGGACTGAATTGAGTGATCAGGATTTGCATTTCTAGACGGTGATGTTATCTTTACCTTTTCCTATTTATAGGCTACACTTTACAACTGGGTTTCTCTTAAGGATGTTTTTGACACCCACTTAGTTTTCCTTGCAATGGACTTCTGCCTCAAATTAATGCATAACAAACCACTAGCCTGCTTAAAAAGAAAAGAAAAAAATTTAAAAAAAAAAAGAAAAAGAAAAATGAAAAAAAAAAGATAAAAAAACCAGCCTAGCAGCAAAGTAACTGGACAATAATAATAAAATCCTAGTTCTTACTAGGTTGCAATCTCAATCCAATCCACTCTGACTGTAGCCGTGGCAAATTGCTGTCTGAAAATGACTGCCCTATTCATCTGTTAATATTGTTAGAAAGAAAGCTACAACTGTACCTATCAGTGTAACTAAATTAGAGCAGGTTCACATAAGGCAGGCACACATAAAAATGTACTTATGAAACAGATGTATCCCTCAACAGGAAAATGACAGCAATTCTGATAAAATGCTTTTATTATTTACTTTCAACAAGTATCTATAGCTGCAGCTTGACTATTGTTGAATCATTTCAATAATCTCGTTATAGGCCTGGCAATAAAAGGAAAAGCACTTCAGCACAGTGAAATGGCCTGCCTTCTGACATCTTCAGTGGCATGTCAGTGATATGGTGATAGTTTTTTTAGCTGTCAAAACAAACAGCAGCATTATTTATCCAGTTGATGAACTGTGTTGAAGCAGAGCATGCCCCTTGTGTGGAAGAAGGCAGCTGGTACAGGTTGGGCACTGCTGGTTGGGGTGGATGGATGGATGGATGGATGGATGACTGCAGTGCCAGGGAAGCCTCAGTTTTGCTGGGTGCAGGGATTGCACTCATGTCTCTTGGAGGCGCACACTGCAGTGTGAAAGATTACATTTGGAAATTTAAAAATTATTTTGGTGTTAAACTGAGCAAGTGTCTGCCTGGTATTTGCAGACTTCTGCTTCTTATATGCCTTAAAGTTTATGGTCTGCTTACACGTTCCTCTAAAATAGTGCCCAGAGTGTGTCCTCTTTCCAACTTCTGGTTTTTTGGGCATGGATTACGTGCATTTTGAAAATGGATGCAAAAGGAGATGGATAGTTAGCATTTATGCATTCAGTGTCTTTCCACGTTTTTATGGATTTTGGAAGAGCTGTGAGATGGTAGCTAAGTATATGCACAAAGCATTGCAGTTGGCAAGTATAGAAGTATCTTTTGCTATCTATAGGAACACAGAAAAATAGACTCAGTGGCTTGAATATAGCCATGTAGGTTGTTTGTGGCAAAGTAAGGAATATCTTTAGAGTATTTAATTTCAATCTGCTACAAAATAACATTGACTCCACTTAAAAACTGTGGAATAGCTTATTTTCATTTGCTCTCGAACTTGCAGAAATTTTCAGAGTAAAGAATGAAGGTCAGCACATTTTAGAAGAGGAGTTGAAAATGTCTAAAAATGTTAAATAGCGGGCAGTATCTATGAGAAGTGATATGAAATGCAAAATCTAATGTCAGAAACCCTGTCCTGATTCTCGTGGTAATTCTGGAGATTGCTCCAGGTGGTTATAAAAACTTACTCTTTAGCAGAATATATTAAATTACAAGCTCTGGTAATGAAAGCGTTAACATTTCTGTAGCAGCATTGCTTTGCTCTTTATTGTGTATATCATTCTAAATAGTAAAACATTTATTTTGAAGTTTCTGAATATTCAGTGTAAGAACATACCGTGACTGAAGACTTAAGCTTTTTTATCTGTAATATATTTTCAGGATTTTGCAGTGAAATTGGCTATATGACTCCTGCTTTTTATAATTGTTTAAATTTCTATTTTCTCTGCTATGTTTATATCTCTACTTTTAATAAGTATCTGTTTCTCACAGTTTGCTTTAGCATCTATTGATTGAGAGAAAAATACATGTATTTTTTAAATATTTGTTTGGAATTCTTACGTTTTTGGAATTTTCTCCTCTTTCTCTGAAAACACTGTAGTTTGATACCACCCAAAGGAAAATAGTTATTCTGAAAATTAGAAATAAACCCCATAAAAATTTCCTGTTTGTTTTCTCTTCATTTCAGACAATGGCAAGTGAAAAAATGCTCCATATGTCAAAAATATACAATTTTAATCTTTGTTATTCCAAGAAGCAAGATAAATTGTTGAATTTTGAACCATTACCTTCAATGAGGACCACATACTCGGACAGTTTGAGCAGAAGCTATCACAAACATCTCAGGCAGTTGCCTAAGCTCTTCTCATGCATGCTTAATGAGTTGCTGCCAAAATATTTCTGACAGCAAATAAAATTGCTTCTCCTTTGAGAGCTCCCATTGCCTTGTTGCCTTGCTCAGCCTGAGAGCCCCAAAGGAGAGCTTTGAATGGGGAGATTATAAATATCTCAGCAGAACAGGCATAATACCTACAGTGAAATGGTAGTGATAGAAGGAAGGAAGGAGAGGGGAAATTGGGAATATTTTTGGAGAAAGGTGTCTTTTCTTTCCATAGGGGATTTCCTTTTAGCAGGTGCCCAGCTGATCCTGACTCAGATTGACTAAGGTTTACATCTAGATCTCTTTTTCTAAACCACATGATAACTTAATTGTCAATTTTACCTGACTGATAGTTCAAAATACTTTCAGCACTAAAAAGACGTTTTCTTTTAGGTGACATGAAAATTGATTTCTGGTCAAACCAAATGTTCTGAAATGCCCATCCAAAGTCTGTAAATGGAGAAGCCAATACTGTATCAGTGGAGCCTGGCAAATGCAGGGAAAAAAAGGGTTTACTCATTCTGCCTACAAGAGCTATGTAAACAAAAACAAAATGGTCTTTCAGGAAAGAACATGAAGAACTGGCAAGGGCACAAAAGTGTAACGGAGGAGATTTCTAGGTCACCCAACTGCCTAATTGCTGGCAGCGTCTCTGGATTTTTACAGCACATCTCTTTAACATAGTCCTTTGGAAAACAAAATACCATATATTGCAAAATAGTTACAAATCTAAAGCAATTTGTATCCTGTAGACTTCAGCTTTTACCTACAGGGGGGTTTTAAAGAGACTTGTTCTGCATGTTGAACTAACTAGAACAACTTTTCATGACATTAAACTTTAATGGTGAGTGAACTGCAAATCTATTTTCCTTTTCCAACTTGGGTCTGGAGGACAGTGGTGGCATTACTGTTTTCTAGGGACAATAATGAAAACCCTGGATTTTGTAGAGCCTTGTACTTGCAATGTCCATACTGTACTGCTGTGAAATGATTTAGCCATGCCCATGACTATTGGGATCTTATCAGCAATGTTTGGTATCTGATTCTTTATTATTAAGACTTGATGGTATGGAACTAGGATATTCTTGACCTCTGCTAGCAAACTATATTAAGATGAAATACCAGAATTAAAAAGCAAAACCTCCAGGAAAAACCTCAAACCTGAAGGGACAATAAATAGGTTGTATTCAGTTTCCTGAACCTATGGCCATGCTTGCTTATACATAGAAAAGACCTTTGGTTGTTCTAATGTTGCCTTACCAATTGTAAACATCTGTATAAAATAATGCAGATGTATGTAATTATAAAAGTATTTAATGCTTATTTAAGATTTCTTGTTTTGAATCTTTGCAGTCCTTTTGGGTTAAAAGAAAACCATGAAAACCATGTTGAAAGTACATGTCTTTATTAGGAAAAATATTTTTTCCAGATCTGAACAAAAAGAACATTACTCAATTTGTCCTTTAGTTATTCCTCTCCCAT
Organism: Origma solitaria; assembly: GCA_013397895.1. Taxonomy (NCBI): domain Eukaryota; kingdom Metazoa; phylum Chordata; class Aves; order Passeriformes; family Acanthizidae; genus Origma; species Origma solitaria. The sequence continues at coordinate 510,794 of VZRL01002881.1, forward strand.
GATGCCTTGTTGATGCTGTTAATACTTTTTCTGTGTATTAAACTTTGTTATCACTGTATTACTGGGGGAGTAATTGCAATCCATTTAGCAAAAGCAAAAAAAAAAATTAGGTGAGTTACTGCTGTCTCCAGTGACTAGTGCTAATTAACTCTGGCTTCATCTGCACTATGAAAATGAACACTTTTTAAATGGCTGTGAAATAATCTCATGACTCAACTATAGTTATAAAGTGTATTTCCATTCTTAACCCAGGAAACTATCCAGTAGTTTGAATATTTTACAGATCACACCAGTTAAGGAAAAAAATCACATTAATCAGGTATGTACATGCACTTCTGCTTACAAGAAAATATCAATATCCTGTTCCATGGACACAGGAAGATGAAATTACTCCAGATTGCTTAGGGGCTTTACTTTGTCTTCTCTTACCTGTATCTTTAAGCCTGTCCCAGACAGTACCCTTTGCTCCAGATGGGCTTTTCCACTGAAGCTCGCTGCAATCCGAATTCTGGCACTAACAAAATCTGCCTCCTCTGCCTCCTCCAAGAACATTTCTTTCATCCTCGTTCATTCCTATGCACAGAGGTCAGTAAAGTTTGGCATCCATGTAAGTTCCTGAGGTCATTTGCATACTTCTGTATTTTGGGTTAAGAAGCTGTTTCAGTCATTACCAGTTTGCCCAACTATGCTTTGTGCTTCCTCCCAAACACCTGAACATTGGGTCAGTAGCTATGTAAGTCAGTCTTAACAATGCTTAATACAGGCTCTAATGGTATATTAAACTCTGATCATCGGCAGGTAAGACCATGTTTATTGGTGCTTATAAAAGCATATTTAAATCTTTTTAGTTGTCTAGTTTCTGTGCATAGCGTCTACAGGTCAGAGTTTGCAAAACGGTTGTTATCTGGTCCCCATCCGATGTAACTAAGTTAGTTCAGCCCAGAAAAAACACCCTGTAGTAATGAAGGAAAAAAGCCCAGTCAAGTTAATGCAAAGCGATCTACTACAGTGTGTATACTGCTTGTGTGAACTAGCTTGCATGTCATTTTTATATAGGCGGCAGAAGACCATACCACTAGTGATGAACAGTCTGTGGTGAACATCCCAATATATTGACCAGCTGAGCTCTGGCTGATTATGTCATCCTCAGGGTATCAGAGAGATTTCAGGGCACAAGCTAAATATAGAAGGAGGAAAGTTTGGTACTTTGGCTGTTCATACTCTCTATATTTTCCTGTGTCTGATTGCCCGATACATTATTCACACAAGGTCATAGCATGGTAATCAGTGCATGTTTCAGCAAAGGCACTCTGAACTCATTGTCTCAGGTGACGAAAAATGTCATTTCACTCTGCTTGCACTTATTGATTAGTTACTCTCAGCAAGTTCAATTACAAATAGTACTGCTGTGTGTTGCTGCCAAATAAACATATCCTAAGGTATCCTCAGCCTCTAGCCTAATAATTTAAGACCTGACCCAGTTCAGATGTGATAGATACAGCACGGATGCCCAGAGATCTCATATTCAATTAGATCAAATATGTATCGGTGGATGGTGACATACACCAAACCTACAAACTACACTGCTATGTGTGTTTCTCAGTCCTTTGAGATGCTGTAGTGGTACCCTTCAGTGATTTTATACCTTTAGAATGCAAGGGAGACAAATGCTGGCAGTAAGTACTGTTGGTTTGCTTATTACTACTCATTGTGCTAAATCTTTGGTATTTGTGTATAGCTTGCATAGAGTGGGTAGCTGTGTTCTGTCTCATTCAAAACAAAAGCCAGAAAATATTACAGTGTTGCCCTACACTACTTATGTTATCTTGGGTTGCTATGGCATTGCCACACATAATATAACATAATGGCAACAGAAAGCAAAAAAGCATTCTGGCCTGTGAGAGTGTTGATGTAAATAGATAATGAAGCTTTCTGTTGTATACCATGATAATAGCAAAGTAATGGAAACAGATCTTTATGCAATAGCAGTTTTGATTTATTTACTGGGATTGATATAAGGCATTCTTCATTATTCTCTCCTACTGCACAAATAATTACATACAAATTCCTCATGCCAAGATATCAGAGCCACCATATAATGCAAGGTCTTTTTCACTTGTCCAAACCATTTAGCCACTGAAGAGGATAAACTGCAACACTCCTTGTGATCCCAAACCTTTTGGGATGCTGGCTTTTGGACCATTTTTTTTTTAAGTTAGGCAAGGAGATAATTTCATTTGGGCTCTTTGCATAGTCTGTTTGCACGTCTTTTCATGTGAAAACTACTGGTGGGCATCCTAGAAGTCACATGCCTTGTGGTGGACTTGCTGCAGCAGTACAACACCAGGAGAGAGATACTTTCATTTGGTACTCAAGTTTGGGTCAATATGAGAATAATTTTAGCCACACCAGACACCGAGCAACACAGTCACACAGTCAGCAAATGTCAATTGCAGCATCAACCACAAACTGAAGGCTCCATGGATGACATGAACATGCTGAGAGACAGATGCACTTTTTTCCTGCAGGATGTTGAGAATTGACCTGATTCTCTGGGCTCAGACATGCAGGAGCAATACCACAAGTCCTCCTTCCTGACTTCTGGCAGCTCTGCATCTGTCGCCTCTCTCTGCTACCCACAAGTCCGTGACATGCAGACTGATTCCTGTAAGCCTCCCATGGCATGAAAGAACCTGAGTTATACTTCAAGGTTACCTTTGAGAGTTCAGAATTGCAGCGTGGACAACTTTGCTGAAGGCTATAGGGCATGGTATAGATGGAGTTCTGTGTTAAGGGATCTGTAAGGTTAAAACTATATACTGGAGTAGAAACCATCTAAGTTTGCCGTCGGCTGAAGTCGGAGGGGCTTGACAGCATGTTAATTCTCCACAGGGAGTAAAAGGGTTGAAGTAATTTGAATTGGGAGCCCTCCCCCTCCCTAACCAGTTACATTCTTAAGTAGTTTAAGGCTCAATAGAGCAACAGGAATGCTTTGCATTGGCCTCCAAAACAAACTGTAATGTGGTGCAACCTGAGAAGCTCTGCTGCGAGTATATTCCCTGGCTGCTGCAGCAAATGATTGTATGGGTATGCTGGTCCCAGAATGGGAGTGTCAGATTCTGTAAGAGTCCTCTCCACACCCATACCACCAAAAATTTGTGAGTGTTAAAGTCAAATGAGAGAAGAAGGAAAACTGTACAACCCCCTCCCACACCCTTTCTAAAATTATTTTTCCCTGAACATCCTCTTCTCCTCCACTCATTTTGACCACTGGACTGAAAATCCATGATTTGATAAATTCTGTTTAGTAGCAATGAGAAAAATATCATGTCAGCTGTCTTGTGCATGGGACTTCAGGAGTGCTCTGACTCTGGGAAATGGTTGATGTGTGTCTAGTGCAGATGGACAATGTCTTTGCAGAAACAATTTGTATGTTAGACTGAGAAAAGAAATGGATGCTTTAAGATGTCTTCTTGATTCATTCAACATAAGTCATCCAAAAAAATAAGCTTGCTCAGGAGCATGGTGCAAAAAGGGAGGAAAAGAATGTGATAGCTGGTGATAAAGATATGGAGGAGCCAAAGCACTTCGAGACATCTGTCTGGACCTTAGCAGTGCCCTGGAACTCTCTCAGAAGCTCTGAACCTCATAGATACGTCTGATCTCCTGTACTGCAAAGGAGAAAACTGCATGAGTTCACCAGGAGCTGTAATGGCAGTTTTACTCCATAACTCCTTGTGAGTCTTTAGACAGGTAACCTAATTTAAAAATGCAGATAGTAAAAGAAATTAGCAAGGATTGTCCTTTTTAAGGTTTAAAATATTACTATATATGTTTTCAGACCCCATAAGCAGTCAGTATATTATGCATGTTAATATGTATCTTTGAGTGATATTAAAAATAGAATCCTGGTCATATGACAAACCAGTTGCTATAGTAACTACATTTTTGCTGTAGAACAGCAAAGTAATAATGTGTAAAATGTGTAAATTATCAGTGTGCAAGAGCAACTGATGTGTCTTTGCTCTGCTATTCTGTTTTAAAATGAATCTTTCTATGAATATACATCTCATTCATGTATTCTCATGACACTCCTGTAGCTGGCTCCATCTCTTCTGTTGGCCACCCTTGTCGCGCTTAAGTGAGACGTGACATTTCAGCCAAAAGAGAAAGAAGCAGGAGAAACACAGATAATGGACTTGATCCAAAAGGAAAAAGCTTATACTGATTTCAATAGACTTTGCCTTGGGCCTTATGCAAACAAAGGTGATTTATGAGGGATAGCATAAAAAGGCAGAGTTCACTCATTTTTGTGTGCCTGTTACCACATTCTCCTGTGGAAATTTGAAGAGATGTTGCACTTGACATTGAGAAGAGGTAGGATCAGGCACTAATATGTTGGAGATTCCCGCAGCAGGCTGAGCATATCTCTGTGAATGTGGAACCAATTTTTGAGAGCTTGTCTTCCTTCACCCCAGATTCCAAGCTTCTAGATTTACATGCATGTCAGATGTTGTTTTGCCATTTAAATTTCTTAGGAGAGATAAGATAAGTGTTACTAAAATTTAAGAGTGGGTGAAACACTTGGAATGAAGTCCTGGCTTAGCTGAAGTCAATAACAAAACTCTCATTGACAGTATTTCACCTTTTCTGTTTAGTGTCATACTGAAGAGGGCAGTGACCTACTGCCCTGCAGGAGATTGTAACCCCCCAAAACACAGCAAAGATATTTATTTTGGACTCCAGATAGAGGAACGGTGTTTGCAGCAGTGCTGGCTACAGATCAGATGTATTCCCATCTGGGGGGAATTATACCAGTTAACCAGTAAATCTTTTGGATCACTTGCTTTAATTATACTAGGTGGCTGTGATATTTTATTTTATGGGGCTTTCTAGTTTTGCTGTAGTCCACATTTTAAAGAGAGTTGGTTGAACCCAAAGTCATTCTAATTTTAAGATTTCAAGGCGCTGTGTTTTTCTTTTTGCAACCACAGCGTAGATGTAATTATAATCTGCCTTGTAACAGCACCTGCCTAAGTAGAACAGTTAGTTATTTACTAACACTCCAGGAGGGACTCCAGATTGAAGGAGATCAGCTGTGTCTCTGAGCTCGTGGGTAGCCCAGTACTAAAATATGACTCCAGATTTACTGTCTGAGCTTCATGACACAGCCCACCCCCTGTTCTGTATTACAAGGCAAAGGCTTTTTGTTCAAATGAGACAAACCCCATTTTTTATGCAAATATATGTTCCAAAACAGAAAGTGTTAGTTTAAAATCAGAATTTATTTTTTATCTTAAGTCATCAGCAGGAGCTTCTACCTTTCCCTTGGAACATTTGACAAGCAGAACTACTGCCTTAAATTCTGCCGTAAAATTATATTATGAGACTCCATCCAAGAATGCTTGTTTTGTAGCTTTTTGGAACAAAGCTCTTTATAAAGTAGTGTTCTGAAATCTACATATGGAAACCAACAGACTTTCTATCAGATTTTTATTTGTGAAATATTGTTTTTAATAGTTTTATGTGACACAAAACTAACATTTTTCCTGTTTCTTGTGTCATTGTTGCAGTATCAGCTCTATCATTTAGTGTCAGATTTTTGTATCTATATCAAGAAATTATGAAATAACAATTTTGCTGGAGACTTCTTTTCTTTGGAGTGGAAAATTTCAACTTTTGGCGTATATCAGAACTTGGTAGTTGGAAATAATGTCATGGTCATCCTCCACCCTCCATCACCTTCATCTCTGTTCTTGCCCTTACAGACTTGGTGCTCACATGGACTCTCACAAAGTCAAGGCAGCAGGAGCTGAGGTGGCCCAGGCTCCAGAAAGAGCATGGGACTCTATCCTGTACATGACAATATTCGGTAAAAGCTTAATTTACTCCAGTGTCAATCTTGCCTGGCTATTTCTATGCTGTCCTACAATATATCCTTGCTTTTTTATCTGTAGCATGGTGGAGGGAAATGTAGTGATAGAGAATCCAGCTCAGACAAGTGAATGGCAGCATGAGATGTCTGACTGCAGTGCTCAAAATGTGCTGCAGAGGTATTTCCAAAGAGAAAATCACTGAATTGTTTTCTTTTTAAATGCCTCAGGGTAGAGGGTTTGTATTCAAACATTCACCTGGAATGATTTTCCTTTGAAACTCAAGATCTCTAGGTGGAGAGCCACAGTTTTCTAAACAAAGGAAAATTCTTTTTTTTCTCTGTTTTTTTTTTTTAAACAACCACAAAATTTTATGAGAAGTAATGTAAGGAAAATATGCATCAATTACCAACAAAAGAAATATTTAATTAATTATTTGTGGTAGGAAATACTTAAGAAAGGTAAGTTCTTCAAAATGGTGATCACGTTAATTATTGTTCATATTTCCGACATTATTGTCATTTTCTCAGACTTCCACTAACAATAAAGGCTTCAGTAATACATTACTTTGCCTTTTTTAATCGGTATGGTAAAGTGTATTCTGCTATATGTCTTCCTACACTTCCTTGATATTGAAGGTATAGCTCTTATTAGCGAGTCACCTTTAACTTGATGAGTCATTTTGTGGAGTCAGAATTGACTAATTTAAACCCGTTGTCCTTCCAGCAATAAGATCATTATGGATGGTTGTGAAATAAAGCTCATAATTAGGAACTGCTCAGAAACTGCACCGACAAAATAATTTTGCCAGGAAAAAATTAGTTGACTTTGCAGTTGTGAAGGTGTGAACTGGTTTCTTCAGAGAAGATTTCTGGGATTCATTCTGGGGTTTCTGAGCAAAACAAAGACCTTGTTGGCTGCTCCTAAGTAGTTTCCTTCCCTCCTGAACTTGTGCTCCCTTTGTATGAAGGATCACGATTTTGCTCAGTGGTTAGGGGATTCATTGTCAATCCCTAGACCATTGTAAGTACATCAGGATTTTTCTTTTATTCTTCTTTACCATTTCTTCCTCAAAATCACTGATTTTAAGATATTGTGAATTCATGCCAACATGGAAGGGAGGAGATGCCAATCGAGAAGATTTTTCTAAGATTGGAAGAGGAGTCCAAAACTTTTGTTTTGATCCCAAGGTTCAATCAACTGCATCAGTTTTGCAGGTATGAGACACTATTTTTCAAATGGGGAGTAGAAAGCTCACAGATGCACACATTTTGTCGTAAAACTCTTCACATGTAGCTTACATATGGTAGCTTAAGTTATGCAAAGCTTTAGAAATCTATAGGAATATTCAGGGAATAGTTCACAACGCAATGGAGATAAAGACAGCAGAATCTAGCATTCAATTTGCCAAATATTCTGAATAGAAGCCAGAAGTCCATTTACATATAAATATATAATTTATAATGTGGAAATGCTTCAAGGCCTTGCATGCAAATGCTTTGGATTTTTCTGGGGGAAAAAAAAGAAAAAAAAAATCTTTTCATCCCCTTGTCTTTTGTTTCAATTAAATCGTGTTTCATTGTTGCATGCATTAAAATAAATTAAGAGGGCAACCTTTTCTCTCTTTGCATACAACTGGCATATAAATGACACTTCCTGCATGACATAAAAACCTCAGATAATTGTTTTATAATTAATTTACCTAAATTAATTTAACAGATAAAAAATTGCATTATTTTATTATAAATGTGTCCAATTCATTTAGAGAAAATAAACAGAATATAGTTTCTAACTCCAGCCTCTTTCTTCAAAACACCATTCCTCCTGAACAGACTAGATGATTGGGATTTTTAGCTACTGATGGTTTTTTTCTTATTACCTTTTCTGAGTGTCAGTGTGTTCTGGATGTTGGCTGGATCAAAAGAAAGAAAAACAAAAATATCAGATCTGAGAAAATGCTTTTGTAAATATTTTCAGTATTTTTAATTATGTAACTAAAACTTTGTTTCTTGTATATATTCAGCTGCTGTTTTAATGTATTTAGTTTGCTGGCAGTACTAATGACAAATAACTAATTCATCTGAGGAAAACAAATTGTGGCTTTGGAGCAAGAGGTTCTGATCACAGGAATTTGTTTTTCAGACTGTGGAACTGAGTATCAAAAGTGGAGCTGTTTTACAGTAAATTGGGCTGCAGTCATTTGTTCAAAAACCAAAAGTCATTCAGCAAATACTCTGATGAATGATTACATGAGAAAGCCATTTTTCTTATGGACCAGCCCCAGCTAGGAAAAAAAATCCCAACAGCTTCCTGTCATTTCTACAGTTCAGAAATAAAAGTTCTTCTCATGTGCATATAGGTCTCTTGAACACACAGATAAAGAAATAGCAGGTTTTAAAAGAATGGACACTAGGTAGAAAAGGAGCATTTAAGCAGATTAAGTAGCTGGGGGGATATAGTGTATTGTCTGTTTGACCAGGAAAATGTGTGCCTTTTATGACAAATAAGTATTTGACTATAAATGGAGAAATAAATTTTCTTGAAACAGGTTGTGGAAGCAGACAATCCAGAGATAAGGGAAACCTAGAATCATAGAATATCCTGAGTTGAAAGTGACCCACAAGGAGTATTGAGTCCAACTCCCAGTCTTGTGCAGGAAACCCCCTTGTGCCTGAGGGTGTTGTTCAAATTCTTCTTGAACTCTGCCAGGCTTTTTTGTTACTTCCTTGGTGAGCCTGTCCCAGTGACCCACCACCCTCAACCTTTTTCTGATATCCAACCTAAACCTCCCCTGACACAAATTCAGCCCTTCCCTCAGGTCCTGTCAGGTCACAAGAGTGAAGAGATCAGTACCTGTCCCTACACTTCCCTTTCTGAGATTGTTGAGGACTGCAATGAGGTCTCCCCTCAGTGTCCTCTTCTTCAGGCTGAGCAAGCCAAGTGACCTCAGTTACTCTTCACATGGCTTCCCCCCAAGGCCCTTCACCATCTTCACTGCCTTTCTTTGGACATTCTCTGATAGTTTAATGTCTTTTTAATGTTGTGGTGACAAAAAATGCCCACAGGACTTGAGGTGAGGCTGCTCCAGTGCAGAGCAGAACAAGACAATCCCCTCCCTTGCCCAGCTGGCAATGCTGTCCCTGATGCCTTCCAGACTGGCACTCCTGGCTGCCAGGGCACACTTCTTACCCACTTGAAAACCTGAAACTTGAAGCTTGTTATGTGAACCCTGATCAAAGAGAACTGAGAATGTGGCAATCCATAGAATTAGATGGAAAATTGCTCACAGAAAAATGAAAAATAAAATAAAAAATAAATGTAATGCAAGACTTGAAATGCTATCAATGTAATAAACTTCAGAAAGAATACAGCACACAAAACAACACATTTGAAATAAATTTGTTTTTGAGAAGGCTAATAAACACCTTCCTTTCTACGTGGCAGTAATAGTGGTAATTGCCCATTCTGAATTTAAGTGTACTGATTACTGATTACACTTAAATTCAGAATGGGCAAATAGCTTCTTGAATAGAGGGAGTGTTGCCAGGAACTGTAGGGCTGTGCCATTAAAGGAAATTTAAGCCGCAGCTGAAGGAGCCAGCCTAACATGAGAGATTTGCCTGGTGCAGCTCTTTCTGGACGTGGGAGGCTGTACTATTGTCACAAAATTGCTGGACCAACAAGAATTCATGAATTGGTGTGAGTAATGAGAGCCTTACAAAAATTATGGTCTCAGACAATAATATTCTATCCTGATCAGCAGTAATTTCTGTTTGAATTGAATGAAATCTAAATAAAAATAGGTGCTTAAGTAAAGTTTATTTACTGTTTAAGACTTTAAGAACCCAATTAGCAGCGTGTGCTGGATTTAAAAGTTCAGTATCTTCAATATGGATGAGCTCTGGGATATTTTTAAGTCAAAACTGTAGAATCTCTCTAAAAATTTGAAGGAGAAAAGTGTAGAAAACACATCAGGTACAAATACATTGAAAGCAAAAATGGCTTAAAACTAGACAGGCTGAGAGAGCTGGGTTTGTTCAACCTGCAGAAGAGAAAGCTCTGGGGAGACCTCATTGCAGTCTTCCAGTACCTGAAGGAGTCTATAAGAAACCTGTAAAAGGACTTTTTTCAAGGGCATGTTGTGAGAAGACAAGGGGGAATGGCTTCAGAATGGAAGAGAGTTGGTTTTAGTTAGATATTAGGAAGAAATTCTGTACTTTGAGGGTGATGAGGCACTGGAACAGGTTCTTCAGAGAAGCTGTGGATGCCCCATCCCTGGAGGTGTTCATAACCAGGCTGGATGGGGCTCTGAGCAGCCTGGTCTAGTGGAAGGGGAGGTTGGAATGAGATGGTCATTTAGGTCCCTTCCAACCCAAACAATTCTATGAGTTTATGACTCTACTCTCATGCAGAGATTCTGGATGGACACAAGAGGAAAATATTGCACAATGAGAACAATCAGCCATTGGAATAATCTCCCTAAGGAAGTGGTGGGTTCCCCAACACTGGATACTTTTGATATTCAGCTGGACAGGATGCTGGGCCACATGATCTAGACTGTGCTTTTGCCAAGAAAGTTTGGACCAGATGATAGTGTTCTACGGTTCTATGGAACAGCAAAAAGCTATTAGTAGTAAAGCTAACAAAAGAACGAAAAACAAAGCCAGTCTTTGCAGGACTGAGGTTAAAATTTAGCTATGGATCAAAACCAAAATGTTTACATTTTTTTTCTAGTTTTTGCCAAGGGCAAAGATGAATTCAACAATGGCTAATTATTGAATCATTGCTCAATAATAACTGATATTTCAAGATTAAAGATTCAATAATATATTGGTTTTGCATGGCCTGGTTTTTGGTAGCAGGGGAGCCAGAGAGGTGGCTTCTGTGAGATGCTGCTAGAAGCTTCCACCATGTCCAGCAGAGCCAATCCCTGATGGATCTGAGGATGGACACGCTGCTTGCCAAACCTGGGCCAATTAGAGATGTTAATTACACTTCTGTGAAAACATACTTAAGAAGAAATCAAAATAAATGTGTACCCAGTTTTTCTACCCAGAGAAAGAGGGGGAGGTGAGAACATGTCAGGGAAAAGCAACATGGAGACACCAAGGTCAGTGGAGAAGGTGGGGGAGGAGGTGCTCCAGGCACTGGAACCGACAAACCTCTGCCAGCTGTGGTGAAGGCCATGGTGGAGCAGCTGTGTCCCTGCAGCCCATGGGGTCCACGGGGGTTCAGAGATCCACCCACAGCCTGTGGGGAGGTGGGTGGATGCCTGGAGGAAGCTGTGATGCAGTGGGAGCTCCAGTGGAGAGAGAGGCCTTGCTCTTGAGATGGAACAGCCTGGCCTTGGAGATCTGCACCCTATGCATGAGGGACCCACGCTGCAGCAGTTTTGGGAGGACTGTCTGCCTGTGGGGGGTCCCACATTGTAGCAGTTTTGAGAGGACTGCTTGTGAGATTGGACCCATGGTGGAGAAGTTAATCGAGAACTGTCTCCTGTAGGAAGAGACCCCATGGTGCAGCGGGGGAAGGACTCCTCTCCCTGAGCAATGGAGGAAGATTTCAGGTGATGAACTGACCAAAATCTCCATGCCTTGTCTTCCTACGCTGTCAGTGGGAAGAGGCGGGGGGTGGGCGAAAAAAGGTGTTTTTAAGGGCTTGTTTTACTTCTCATTATCTTCCTCTGAATTTGTTAGTAATACATTCACTTTGTACTAAGTTGAGCCTGTTTTGCCCTTGGAGTGTCTTCTCCCTGTCCTCATCTCAACTCATGACCCCTTTGCTAAATTTTTTCCTCCCCTCTGCCCAGCTGTGGCAGGGGAGAACGAGTGAGCGGCTGTTGTGGGTGCCTGGCATTTGGCCAGCATCAAACCATGACAAATAATAATCATGGTATCCAAGGGAAGAGAATCTGAAATCTCCACTGTTGAGATAAAATCAGAATCTGGAAAATTTAGTTTCATCATGCATCAGGAGTAAACATGCACTTAATCATCAATGTCACATGAAACAATAAGAGTTTGATAGCTGTTACTCTTAAAAACTAAAAGGTGGAGAGCATGAATGGAGTGTAGGAGGAAATAAATGTGATCTGGGCAATTACAGGTTCGTCGGTTTTACCTGACTGACTTATCCAGGAAGTTAGGTAGGTCAAATCTGCTTGCACTCCAGCAGGGCATCTCATAGAGTGCTCCACTGGAATTTACTAATTGCAACAGGGAAAATGGGGATTAGCAGGTAATTTAGAAAACAGGCAAAGAGCTGAATGAGGACAGCGTAATTGCGCAACAGCTCTGGTTTCAAGGGGATCATCAGGCTGGACGGAGGTACCACGAAGCCTTTTGGGCTCATTAGGGACTGATTAAGGACACCTAATCAATTGTCATGACCATCCTGGGAAAGAGTGTGAGTTTACAGCTTAAGCACTGTACCCATTTCTCTCAAGACACTTGTGCTGCAGTACACAGCGATAAATAGGAGACAGCTACTCTGTTTCACTACAGGTAGTAGGATGCATGTGGGCAGTTGCTGTACAGTAAATTATGTGTTCAGGTTTTCCCTCTGGTAACTATTTCCTCTCCTCATACCTTTCCTTAATAGCTTTAGTAATGACAAAGGCATAAAAAGTGGCAGTGTGGTAATGAGACAAAATTGGAGGTTTTGTCAATATGGAGAGGATCGAAGCATAATGCAGGAAGATCTGTGTTACCTAGAGGACTGGAATACCAGAAAAGAGCTGTAATTCAATAGCAAAATGTGCAAGGGCAGTCACTTAGAGGGGCAACTAGAAAGAACTTCTCTGATAAGCTCAATGGCAGGAAATGGCAGAGGAGGAGAGGGAGCAAGATGCCCTCATCAGTTTCAGGCTATGTCTGAGAAATCCGAGAGATGCTGCCTAGAAGGTGGCAGGCTCTGCCCTTAGATATATCAGTTCAGCCTCATGTCTCAGCATAAAGATGTATTATGAGCATACAGAGAGGCTTTCTGCAGTTCTGGTCACCCATATTAAGACAGCTAAATTCAAAATGGAATAATGGTTGTTGGGGGGAATGATGGATTGCTTTTATGAGAAGAGGTTAGAAGATTTTGGGGTGTTTGCTTCATAAGAAAAAGAACTGGGAAGGAACATGTTATTGTACAGCAGAGAAATAAAAAGAAACAGGAAGTGGAAGGTCTATTTGAAAACAAGACAAAACTGATTAAAGACAGTCATTATGAGACCAGGCCATACATGAAGGCAGAAGTGGGAATGAAAAGTTGCCAGATAATTCCAGAACAAAGTCTTGAAATTTCATGGAACTTGAGTCTTCATGTTAAGTATAGGAATAAAAAAAAAAGGAAAAAGTTTTATTTTTAAAAGTTGTAAATGTTAAGTGTAGGAATTTTTTTTAAAATAGAAAATTTTTATTTTTAAAATTTGCAAATTTTTAAAAATTGTTTAGGGATCTAAAACTCACTTTATACAATGTGCCTCTGAGTCTCTGCAGTTGGTAAGACCTGACAAGTGAGTAAGATGCCCTACAGACCTACAGGAGAAAGGAAGAGGAGAGAATGGTTAGGGTTGGTAGTTCCAAAGTTTTGAGTAGAGTGTGTATCTGATCTCTTTCTTTTTTTTTATTCTGGTGTGTTGGATCTCAACCCTGATATCCATTTCTGCTACTGACATTCTTGGCAATAGTTAGATGTGTGCTACAGTGCTGTGCTTAGTGTGGAAGGGCTAAAGGACTGAAATGCTGAAATAGTTTGCAGAATTAGGACCACAGAGATTTTGGGGCTGAAATTTTAGTTTTGTTTAACTATTTTTTGTGGTCATTTTGTTCTGTTCTGTCATTTTAAGAATATTTTAATGCTGCATTGTTTCATGGGGAGTTTGAAATTATTTTACTGTTTTTGTTTACAGAACACACAATAAAAGTCAGGAAGATATAAAACCGTAAGTTCCATAAGAACATAGTTATTTTCAATTTCTAGAAGCACTAATAAATCTGTTCCTTTAATTACGAGCAGATTAAGTGTGTCAAATCTTTATCTTCAAGTCATTATATATATATATACATGTATATATATATACACACACATATATATGTATTCTTGCTCTGTAATTAGTATAGATAAACCTTTGTCCACTTTAGGTGTATAACTTAATGGAAATTATTGTTCTGAATTTTTAATGCTTCTACCATTACAGTTAATGAAAGCCAGATGGAATCCCAGCCGTGGCCAGAAGCAAAAGTCCCATTAACTCAAATGACACAGGGGTAGATCCATAGTCCATTGGAACCTATCAGTAACTTGTAATCTTTAGTATTCGGAAATACACTTGCTTCATCTCAAGGTTAGTGCCAAAAAATCCTTGATGGCTTCATCTGAAAGTTACATGACTCAACGAGAAGTTAAATGTGAGATTTTAAGAACACAAGAATGAAACATGTTTCATGGTTACTAGTCATGAAATACCAATGTGATCTCATGGATAATTCAAAATTTCACTGGGAGTCACCTGTGATGAAAGACAGGTGCAGTGGAGAAGGGTACATATAGATAAATACTTGGAGACTTCAAGGTCTCATTGCGCCACAGAACACAATAATATGTTTCAGAAACTGGAACACTGACAAGCGAAGGTTTTAAAAAACAAACCATCTGAAACACTGGAAACTACATGTAGACAAAAGGTCACATTGCATACGGATTGAGAATGTAGCTTTCAGCAGGCAGAAGAAAAAAGATTAAAACATGCAGTGTAAAAGTCTAGTGGCCTTACACATTAATTGGTCAGAAGGTGGAGAGCTGCCCCGACATCTTAGGTAAGTGTTGTGTAGACCAAGAGGTTATGGAACAGCAGGAACTGCAGGAGACGCACAGTTTACAAGAAGTCCTTTGGCAGAATAAAATACTTGTAAGTGATAGTAGGGATTAGGTTTGTTGATGTAGGAAATTATTTATTTGGAAAGATCCTCTAACTGTAACACATTGCTTTTCAGTGAAAACTCTAGAAGTTAAAAATGTGCAGTTGTAAAATTTCAGGGAGTTTGTCTAATGACCTCCTCTTCAGGTGTCTAGACTGACACCAAGGTTATTGAAGTGACTTATCAAAACTGTGCCTAGATTTTGGATGTCACATAGAGCACCACTTCTGAAATAAACACTTAAATTACTGCTGAATTTTGGCTACTACGTTTATGGCAGTAAGGATGCAGTGGACATCAGAAAAGGCACCAAACAGAAAGAAGGCAGATGATTTTCAGAGTCACTGGGGAAATCTTCCATGCCTGTCACCTCAAGAGGGTTAGGAAAATTGGACCCTTGGAGCATAGCTGAGCTGAATGGCTTTGAGAACAAGAAGAGGTGGGAGGTGACAAACAGCAGATCTTCGTGTGAAGCCATTTAGAGCAGGAGAGAAATTGCAGTGGGCTGGGGAAAGAGCTCTGGCACAGCACAGGTGCATTGCAAAGATACCAGGCACTTCTGAGGACTGTTTTCACCCACCCTTATACCCAAGGCTGCATCTCCCAGGGCCCCTGAATCCCTGCTCACACCGTGCCCTCCCTCCTATCGGAAGCGGGGCAGCTGTGCTGTCATCCATCTGTAAGAAGCACTGCACTGCTCAGCCTGTGGGATTCCTGCCAGCTGGAAGTGGGTGAAATTCACTGACCCCAAGTTTTTCTGACAAAGGGAATATTTACATTCATTGCCTTTAACACACAGAACTATTTTAAGTTTCAATGTGAATGAAGCTATTTTTGCTAGATGCATAGAGTGTTTGCCATTGTTCTGTGTACCTCATCACATCTAGTGTGTAGAAATGCTCTCAGTGGAAATACCTGGATCAAAACCAACGAGGAAGCTGCACACATACTTCAAACACCTGCATATCACAAAAATTTAACAGTGCCAGCACCAAATAGTTCTGGTTTATCTCAGAAGAATGTTTGCAGCTAATCCTCTCTTGTGGACATAGATAAACACACTGCAGCTAATACATACTTATCATAATTCAGAGGAGACATTTCAGAGTGCACCACTTAACTGCTTTTCAGTTTCTTTTCCTGTTTTGTCATTATCATTTTGTGGGGGATTTGTTTCTATTTTTGTTTTTTATTGTTGTTTTTGTTGGTGTTTGGTTGTTTTGTTTTATTTTTGTTTT
This sequence comes from Origma solitaria, assembly GCA_013397895.1. NCBI lineage: Eukaryota > Metazoa > Chordata > Aves > Passeriformes > Acanthizidae > Origma > Origma solitaria. The sequence continues at coordinate 526,814 of VZRL01002881.1, forward strand.
GTTTTCTTTTTATTTTGGTTTTTGTTTGTTTGTTTGTTTTCCAAATAATTTACAGGTGATTGGACCTCTCTTGGAACTAAACTCGCAGTGTACTTTAATTTCCTCTTACTCTCTCTGCTGCTTCTTTTTGGATAGAAATCTGCAGAGCTGTGGGAGAGGTACACATAGTGCACCTAGCTGCATTGTAGGTTTCTTAGACCCCATATCAGCACTGCTGGAGTCACTTTGGGGTTTGAAATTTAGATTGCAGGTATGCGATCTACATTTATTCTTCTGTGGGACCATTGGGTTTCTTTGTCAGTTTTTGGTCCTCATTTCCTAAGTATTATATTTTCATTAAAACCAATTGTTATTTATTCTTTGCTTTTCTTTTAGGTGTATAAAAAGTTCAAATCCAGAGTTATTATAGATCCAGGCATATATATCAAGGTAACAGTTTGCATTAGCTCTGCCAGTACTTTTCTGTCCTTGTGTTCCTTCTGTAACTTCAAACACGCTTTTCTCCAATTCTTCCTCTTAAGATGGTATTCTTCTCCTGCATGTCTCTCCTGAGTTTCTGCTCCACAGACTTCAGATTGTCTTAAATGGTTTTGACGCTTTGCTTATGTATCTTGTGTCCCAAACTTTCCGTCTGCTCAGTCATATGCCTGTACTGTCTCTGACATGAATTTCCTGTTTTGGAGAACAGACATTTTGTCTCCTGCATCTTCCTCAGAAGCATATTGTCAGAGGGTTAATGCCAACCTCCAGGCAGGTAAGGAGGAGAGAAGGCTGTATTTTGATGCCTTTCCTCTAATGGGTCAAGTAGTTCAGTTGCTGATGTGGATAAAAGAGAGTGTCTTTGCCAACAGGTTTAACCTACTTGAGTTTCCTCATCATCTGGAGACTTCTCTGAGACATCATTGTCTTCTTATGATTCCACAGTGTCTCTCTCCCTTGCATTGAACAAGCTGTTACATGCTCTACAGAGACTTTTCCCTTCTGTGTTTTCTTTGAGACTGTGCTGAAGTTGCAAAGTTGGGAAAGACAAAAGCCATTGAAAAAAGCATTTCTTGTTCATTGTAACAAAGTTCTGATCTAAGAAAACAAAGAATTATTGATTCCACTTCCACAACATGGAGCTCTATGGTCTGCTCCATCTCCACTGCCATGGGTTACCCCACATGCTTCAGGATCTGTACAGACTGAATGTTATTAATCTTTGATTCCATCTTTTGAACTAAGAGCAGATTGGCATTTTAGGGGTGTGTAGGCTGATCAGCCAGGTAGCCCCTTGACACCATGCAAGTGTTACTGCCATGCAGTAGAAGCTTGAAGTTGTAGCAGAATAGTTTGCTTTCACTTCCTTCACCAAAGGTGAGATATAGATTTCAGAAAAGAAAGTACTTATTTGTGACAATACTTCAACCATCTCCAAAAGAATTGTATTTCACTGTTTTCTCAGCCCAAATCTTTCCCTGTTCACGCATACCTGAAATCATCGTTTCTGTGCAAACTCCTCTTGCTGATTGACCTGACCTGTGGATATTTACTCATGGGCCTCCACCTTCAATGTTTTCTGCATGACCTAACCCAACATGTGCTGCATGTGAGGCCAAGAACTAAATGCAAGGTTTTGTGTATTCCTTGAAACCTGTGCATTTGAGACTATGGGAATCTACCCCTGTCATGCTTTAGGAATGGTGTTCTCCAGTTTAGTCTTCCCACTGAAACCACTCTAAACCATGCTCCAGTTGTTCACGCCCACCTTCCTCACTCCTTCCCCTTCCCCTGCATCAGGCTGGAGAGGAGAAGAGGAGGAACAAAAGGTGAAGAGGAGACGTTGAGATAAGAATGATTTACTGGAAACAGCAATGAGATAAGAAAACAAACAAGTAATGGAAACAATAGTAATAACAAAGGTGTTTAAGAGAGGTGAGGGATTCACATGCAAATGATCACCACTGTATCACAGGGAGCCACCACAACCCTACCCCTACAGAGAAGGGAACCTTTCCTGATCCTCAGAAAATTATGTTAGGAGGTTATAGAATAACCTCCAGGTCCTAGCCATGCCTCTCTGCAAAAATTAACCCTGTCCTGGCCAGAACCAGGACAACCTTCTGTAAAAATATGTTCAGCCTATGCAATTCAATGTTTGTCTATAATAGTTTGGTAGTTCAACTCCAAAAAATACATTTTGTTTGAGATAGACAGTCTTTACAGCAAATAAATACTAATATTTTGTTCCCATAGTGGTTTGATAACCATTATTCTTTTGGGGTGGGGACACAAAGAATGTCAGGATGGAGCATAATTATCAACTGAACAAGCAGGGACTGGTTTTACCAACCAGGAATGATATAATAAGATAATCACACACTCTCATAAGATCAATATATACCTGGCTGTCTAAATCTTAGCAATGGTTAAGCATCTCAGTGTTCTAGGATGCCACAGCCTCTCCTGGTTTTCTAATATTCTTGTTCATTGACTCAATCTTCCTTTTGCCTTTTGATTTACAATCCTAGTATAAATTCTTTGTGAACAGAGATTATATGCTTCTACAGTGGTTAGAAAGGGATCCCATTCAGAGATGGAATTCTACTCAATAAAAATAAAGACTATACTTCAGATGCTGGTGGGTATTCCTTCTTACAGACAGGCATAGCATGTAATATCTAAGAGAGGGCATGTATGTATGATTTTACATATTAAGTGGGTTTGAATCATTCATAGGCTTTAGGGAAGTCCCTTTAAACCTATTTCACCACCATGGTAGCCCTGCAGCAAATGCAATGCTAATACTCCTGCTTAGTGATTTTAAATAGTTTGTAAGCTGCTGTAAAAAATGTGTTATCAAACTCGGCAACTAATTTACTTCTTCCAGTCTATAAAACAAGGAAAGGAAACATCTGTCTAAATGGCAATGTAATGGCAGTGGGGATTATACTTTTCTTGTGTCTGTTGTTGTTCATTGTGTTTAATCAGTTTAAACATACAAAAATAATGTCACTGATTAATAAATAGTAATATTTATTAGAGCTTGAGATCCTGTACAAGCCTGCATAGATGAACATTTTTGTGACACTGCTGGCATTTCTGAAACAAATTAAGCAGATGTGGGAACATTCCAGACATTGCTGAAGACATAGTTCACTCCACATGGATGAAGTTATGGCAGAGTTAGCACAGATGAATGGAGCTATCAACACAACATCTTTGTCCATAAATACTTTGCAGAAAGGGTTAACATGTTGCAAAAGGCATATCCTGCATGGGAATTTTCATATTCCTCTGTGTGATTCATTTATTTATGTGTGCTCTATGTCTGTCTCTCAGATTATTCAGCCCCTGGTATGCCAGAATAAATGCTTTGGAAAGGTCAGCCCTTGCTTTCAGGGAACCAGTCTTGCTGTCCTCCGAACTTCCAAAATCCAGAGGCTGTTTCTTGCATGTGCTTTGTAATGTCCCTGAAGAAAATGCACTAGAACAGTACTCAGTGGAGTGTGAAAAGCACTAAAGGGTTTTACCCTGACCATTGTTTACAGCAAAATGCAAGTCTAGTGCTCTAGCAAAGCTTGGACTGAGGGGCTGTGCCTTGTCTGCTCTGTTCTACTTGGTTTATTTGGGGATTTTCCATTTAGAAGCTAAGACAAACCAAGGTTAAGCTGTTGCTTACAGAAAGGAAATAAATAATGTGATATTAATGTTTTGACATAGACAACTGAGATGAACAAAAATACTGGGGGCGCATTCTATTGATTATTTCTTACTCTAGAGCATGTGGCACTCTGTTACTGAGCCTTGAGGACCCTGGAAGAAAACTGGCCAAGGCATGAGTGCTATTTTATAGGTTTAGACGTAGAATGTGTAAATGGCATAGAATATGTAGGAGTAAAATAATGTACAGAAGCTCTTTATTGATTCAAGCACTTCAGTGGTATTCGTAAGATCATCCAGAAAAATGCTCAGGAGCAAACCTAGTGGAACAAAAAACCAGGTAAACCTCTGCACTGGAATGCAAAGAAAGGAGAGTGACGCAGGGCTGGGATCCTCCAGAGGCATGGTCAGCTGAAGCTCAGGGTAGAGACTCTCCGCATTTCGTGTGGTAATTTTTACAAAGACAGACAAATCCAGATGCATTCATGGTTTTGATCTACACATAGAAAAGCATAAGGGATTATGGTTCCTTTTAATTTGCCTTGGGTAGCTGGAGAGTGAAATTGCATAAATGGGACAAAGTTTGGGTATTTAATTTCTAATTTTCCCAGCAAATTTTGTCTTTAACTAACATTTTCTTGTCATCAAAACAAAACAAAACAAAATTATCTTCATCAAATCATTCCTAAGACTTCGTTTGTAAGTGTTATTGCTCGTCCATGGTGACTGTACAACAGAAAAAATGGTGAAGCTCATCTAGCAAGCCATGAGGTGAACAAGGACTATGCACTAATGACAAACTCTCAGGGAAATGCCAGGACACTAAATAGAAGACTCAAATTTGCACAAGACACAATTAGGGGCCTAATTAATATTTTGGTGAAAACCAAAAATTAGGTAAGAGATACAATTGGATTTTTGCAAACTTGAACTTCCTGAGTGAGAACTCAGATGGCATTCCATGGGATTTTGGTTTTGTTTTTCAGACCTTTGCATGCATTTTAATCACTCTTCTGGAAAGTCTAAGGCAGGTATTGTGAACCTCATAATGTCTAGTGGCTACTCTTGGTGAAAGGGTGAAATTCAAGGTTGAAGGTATTTATATCAGAATAAAGTATATTTTTCTAATTCAAGGAAGACACTGAGATGAAAAAAACGAACTTTGATGTTGTTGTTTTAAACACTCCTTTATTTCCTTGAAGACTCGCCAACCAATGCAATATTAAAATACTGTCCTATCAACTGGGAAAGGAGAAACAAATGTGTCCTTTTAAATATGACCTCTTCACAGGAGTAATGAAATGAAACAAGAAGTTCAGCATATGCAATGCCTCATCAGGATATGAATGAGCCTTTTTTAAATGTCTCTGAAAGGCAACCATCACTTTACAAGATCAAATAATGGAAGGGCTTAACAATCCTGCACGCAGGCTATTTGTAACACTTGAACAATGTCAATCAGAAAGATTTGAACCAGTGGGAAATGATTCCATTGGTTTTCTAGCTTTGATCACAAGAGGGAGTATTTGCAAGTAAACTTTCCTTGTAAAAATAAAAATGCTGCTTAACAGTGCAAGCAATGGGTTTGGGCAATTAACTGTTTTCTGCAATGCACTAGCAACATCCATATCAAACTTCCAACAAGTGCAATTTTTTCTTGTCTGTTTGTAGAAGTAAGCATGATGAGACCTTCAGAAACTTCATGCAGGTTGTATACCAATCATGGTGAACTTTTTTAGAGGAAGAAATTATGGTGTAACACTCAGAGCCAGATTACTGTGGCATAAATGTCAATGTATCAAAGTAATACATGAATACTTCTACTTGTATCTTTCTGCCTAAGAGAGACTGGTCTTTCCATAAAGGAAGTTTTAATTTCTATTAGTTATAATCTTTAATTATAATTTTTTCAGGAGATAGAATGTCAAGGAAAGGAACATATGGAGTGTAAAAATAAAAAATGGCAGTTTTGGACTAGTGTGATTTAAAGGTCACAGTTTAAAGCTATCTGCAAGTTCATAACAGCAACAAAAAAGTCCTCATTCATTACCAGTGACATGGCTTACAGCTGTGTTTGGTGCTGATCAGTTAACTTGCATTAAATAAAGGAAAGATAACTTGGTTGATAGAATTAAAAATAAAGAGACTGATACTGGCATAGTTTGTTACATGTTCAATCCAAACATCTTGAAACCAAGCTATGAATTAGTGAAGGTTCATAACTTCCATGCAAATTAAGAATAATTTTTGCCTTCTCTTTGACCTATAAGCAGAATTTGATCCAGAGAGGGAAATACTGCTGAGGCAGTGGGAGTGCAATGGCACTTAGAGGGAAGGACGGGGGAGCCTATGTTGTAGGAATAGAGAATTGCTTGAGGTTTCAAAGGAAAATGGTAGCAGGCTTCATAATTTCCAAACTGCTGGGTTAACCTTTTCCTTATTTAAAAATGTTGCAGAACTGTTTGGGGATCAGAGGAACATGGAGCAAGGGAAGAACGATTTGCTTTAAAGCCACACTGTCAGGTAGAGTCATGCTCTGTATAAAAGTGATTTTTTTGAAGACTTCTAGATTGATAGAAAATTTCCATGAAATCAAATGTGGAAAACTATTCCACTGAAAAAAGTTCTTCTATTTGTATTTAACCATTCCACCACAGCATCTGCAATCCGAAGGAAGGGGCTTTGTTCAAACCCCTCAGTGGCAATTTTTCTGGCTTTCTGTGAGAGCAATTAATCATTTTGCAATAAGGAGAGCTGCTCTTTGCGGTCAACACGTACTTTTCCTGACCGCACAGAGGTGTTTTGATGATGGTTGGCAGAGCAGCGTGTCAGGAACTTGCTTACTGACATTAGTGATAGGTGGGAACATATCAGAGCCAGTGGCAATGTCTGAGCGGCCAAATCATGAAGGAGTGGAAAATGCCAAGCCAGTGCTCAGAGGTGTGAGCAAGGATGGGGCCCCTCTGCCCTTCCCCTCCGCCCACACACTCTGTCGGCTCTGAAAAGTGCTGGCAAAGCCTGTGCTCCTGAGGATAGTGTGTGCGGCAGCAGGGAGAGGAGAGGAGAGGAGAGGAGAGGAGGCATCAGCCCTTGCAGTTGGATGGAAGCATTGCTGATCTCTTAACAAAGAGGAACTTTAATTGGAGAGCTTGAATTGAGTTTTAATAGCTCTGGTTTGCTCATCTTTGTGCACAGGCTCATCATTTCATGCCCCACTCTGTGTCAGTAGCCATTCTTCATGCCTGGAATAAGCACCAAAGTAGCTGTGCTGGAGCGAGCCTCCACCTACTCTGTCCCTCTTACAGTACTATCTCCTGAAGAGGAGGTGATAGGACAACATCCATTCCTGACAAGCGGAAGTGTCCATGTCTTGGCGTGACTTGGAACTGAGCCCATTTAATAGCCCCAAGAGTGAAGATATGGTGATTTTTTTGGCGTTAACTACACTGGGAAAGGTTTCAGACTATGATTTAAGAGCATTTCTATAAAATCATCATTTTTTCCCCAACTGTTTCTTGATTTTCCCCAGTTCCCAAGCCTGATTTCTAAACTGCTTCCTCTTTTAAAGCTACATGTTCCCTTCATCCCAGGGTTGCCCTTAAAAGCAGGAGCACAGAGGGAGAGAATATCCTTTCAGCTTGATGTGAATTGCAAAGCAGAGCTCTCTCCTTCCATTCTTAAACACGAAGGGTGGTATGAGTAGCAATGCTGACAGTGTACATTTGCAGATGCCACCATATGGGTCTTGAAAAACTAGTTGCACCGATGATTCCCTGCACATGTAGGAGACAGTTTGCATTGTTGGCATCGTCCCTGCACAGAAACAAGCACAGCTTAGCAAAGCTAAGCAGATGGCACTAGATCTGGTGCCAGGGAAGCACTGAATTAAAGGTTATACCCACCAGGTTTGATGCGGTGCCAGTTTGAATTGGTACAGAAGCTTCGGCCCACCTGCTTATTGGCCCTGTGACATCTGGCATCTTTTTCTTTTTTTTTTTCTTTTTCCCCTTGGACTAAGCTAAATGCAGCAAGGAAAAATGTCATTTTAAAAGCTAGTTACCAATAAATGGGATTAAAAATCTCTAAGAAAAAAGAAAACCTTGCAAATACATTCTGTTTAACACTGCTATATTAGAGATCTTGGGACAGCTTTGTGAAGATTATGTGATGGAAAATACGGGTCTGGGTAAAACCACATTTTACAGAAAGCCTAATGGTCAGGGCGGCATACTAATGAGCTCATGGAGCTGTTAGGAGTTTACGGCTATCAGCAGCCTGCACACAACGGCTCCGTGTCTCAGACTGTCACCCTACATATGTTGTCACTCAGAGCAGGAGAGATATTTTATGCCATGCCACCTGAGTGTGGCTGGTGTAGGTGCCTAACGAACAGCAGTGCACCCTGCTAAACTTACTGCCTGCTCCGCTTGGGTTTCTCCCTCACTCCTTTCTGTTGTCACCCTTCGCCTTCTTTTTTTCCCCATTTTTTTAACCAGTCTCTCCTTCCTCTCCACACGTTCACATGCTGTATACACAAATACACTGCCATGGGGACTGTGCTTGTTGCAGAGACTAAACCTGTTTATATGTCTTCTCCATTAGGGATTTAATCCTTGCTCCCTTGGTGTGAAATGAAAGCATGCAGCTGTATGGCACTCTGGAGATGATTACCAATAGAGCTAAGCCTGAGTTTATACACACCATGAGCCAGATTAATCAACAATTTATTGACTGAAAATTGAATCCATACAGCAGTGGTTTTGACTTTTTTCTTTTTTTCTTTCTTTCCTTTTTTTTTTTTTTTAAAGAGGGTCTCAGACTGCCTGAATAATTTTGGTACAGAATTGTCAGAAAATCATTGAGCCAGATTTATTAAATATCTGAAAAATAGTGACAGGCATTGTGTGATTTCTAAGGCTGCATCACAGAATGGCAGGGAGGTCGATGTGCTTATAAAGCGTAGACATACATTTTGAAATCATCAGTGCTGGTTTGCAGTCTTCATTAAAAAAGAAAGAAAAAAAACGGTCAGCTTTGGACCTTGCCTCAAATTTTCTTGGCTTCTCTATATCCAGTACCAATGTTTAGGAAAAAAACAAGTTAAAAGTTGATAGGAATGGATAAATAAGGCAATACATATCTGAAGAAATAAATATATTGGACAACCAGTTATAATGCAAGTGTATTTCACAGCAAAAGACCATTGATCTCCTCCACACAACAAGAAAAGTGCTGTACACCTGGAAATCTTTAGCTTGAGAATATTTTGTTATAAAAAAGAGTCTAATATTAAACATCCAAATTTTCCACTGCTGACCTTTGAGTCAGAAAGTATTTGCAAGGGACCTGATCCAAACCCTGCTGAAGTCAGTGGAAAGACTTTGTTGGCTCACGCCTGTCTTTCCTTGACCTTGCTGCTGGTGTCTCTGCCTCCTCTTTCTCCAGCACAGGCGACTGCGTGGTGCCCTTCACTGCACGAGGCTACATCACAAGGCCATTCCCAGCACAGATATGTGGTGAGTTTCAAGCTGGACACTGACTTTTTAAACCGTCCTATAGCACAGCTTTGGCATCTGCCTGGGCTATTGATTTCCAGGGACAGCATTCCATGGCTTTCAGCTCTAACCTTCTAGATTTGCTGCTTGTAGACAACAGCCTAATTGCACTAAGTGAAAACACAAGAGCTAGATCTCTTCTGGCAAGGTTTCTGTAAGGATCAAAAAGGTAACTTCCTTCTCCAGCTGCTCCTGAGGCAGCCTGATCTGTGAACACTCCAGATCTTCAGATTTTCAGAGATGAAGGTGGGCAATGACAGCTCTATTGGTTTTGGTTTGAATGAGGAGAACCAGGCTGGACTTTCTGTGTCACACTTCACAGGTTGCCAAAGCAATACTTGGGTTATTTCTTTGGGTTTTGATGAATGCCAACGCTGAAATAAAAACAATGGCCAAGGCTTTGAATCCTTATTCACAACAAATCCTTCTCTATGTCTTCCCCAAGCTTGGGAATTTATCATTCAGTCCCATTGCAGTACTAGTTGAAAAGTGGTTTGTTTGTTGTTGGCTTTTTTTTTTTAAAATTGTTTTACAAATGTTCTATTTACATAACAGATTGGTAGTTTGGAGACAAATTGCTTTTGCTATCTCCTCAAATTTCTTCATCTAGTCTGAAGAAATCCATTCTGCTTTCTCAGAATATTGTCTATTAAAAGATTTCCATAGCATTTTTAAGTTATAGACAATATCTCATATTACCCAGGCACAATGATGTTGAATTAAAAATGACATCCCTAAATAAAAAGGTTATAAGCAAAGAAGTTTACTACATATCTGTAGTAAACATGCATACATACATGTAACCAACATACAATAAGGATAGAAATTTCACTTATTATTTGCCTGAATTTAGTCTATTTTCTTATTTTATGGTTTATTATTATTGCAGTTCAGATTTTCCATCTGGCACAATCATTTCCATCACTGTCACTCTCTTCACCGTCTTCAAATTCTTCCCCACATTTAGTGTCTTCATCACTCTCATCTCCTTCTTTGAACACAAATCTTCATTGGCTCCTCTCATGGAATTTGAAATACAGTATTTCCTAAACCATTCAGTGACAACTTCTGGATTTATCTGATCCTATGCTGTCTTGATCCAACAACAAAGTAATGCTCACTAGGACTTCATCTTCCCTGTAGGAGCTACAGCAGGATCCCACGCCAAGAGCCATAAGGGCTACAAGCATTCTTTAAAGGCTTGTTCTCTGCTGCATCAGGCTCTGCAGTTGTGACATTCCTACTGCTAGAATTGCAAGGGCTGCATTCTTTCCTCCGATGATATTCTTCATTACTGGTGTTAGATACCCTTTGAATGTACCTAGGACAAGAACTCTCCTTTTGTGTACCAGCACACCTGGTCTCCTGTTCCAAACGATGTTCAGCCAATCCTTCATTAAGTCTGTAGACATCCATCCTTGGTTTTGACACCTAACAATTATTCCAGTAGGCAGCTGGTCCTTCAGCATTGTTTTCCGCTTCAAGATCACATACGGTGGCAATTTTATACCATCTGCTAACACTGCCAGCGTTACTGTAATGCACATTTTTTCATTCCCCAAAGTTTTGATGATGACGGATTTTGTGCCTATTTCTTCAATGACGTGATTGGATGGCTCATCAAAGGAAACTGGTGTCTCATCTGCATTTCCCATTTGGCTCAGCAGGTAATCGTGACCTTTATGCAATCCAATCACGTACTGCTGGAATGCAATGACTTTCTTGCTGAAGTTGGAAGGTAGATGTTGGCAAAGGGAAGTCCTTCTCTTTAGGCAAAAACCATTATGACACATCATCTTTATGCACCAGTCATTACTGATTTTGAACTTTTGCCATGTAATTTGTCATGCTTGTGCTATTTCATGAGATCTTCATGTAATAATTTCCTGTGCAGCAAGGGTTCTATCCTTTTCTCTCTCTCTTTATTTTTTCTTCTTTTTTTTTTTTTTTTTTTTTTTGAAGTGCAAATGTTCTGCAACTTGTCTTTCCACATGAGCAGGAGGGATGAAGTAGATGACCTCCATCGGTCCCTTCCAACCTCAGCTATTTTGTGTTTCTGGCATTCTGTGATAGCTCATGGAAGTGCCCTTTTCAGGCACTGAATAATTTCTGCATTTAGTTATTGCATAACAGTTTCTCTTTTCATTATTTCTGTCTTGTTACATGTGATTCAGTAACATTATATTTCCTCTCTTGGGCTCACAATTGTTACTTAGTACCCAGAGTTCCACCACGACTTTTAAATCTGCATTGTAACTCCTACTTGCTCTTTTTGGTATGTTCACTCCTGTACTTTTCCCTCTGAGCTCCAGATGCTTTGCTATTTCCCAATTTACCTAAAACAATTAAAATAAACCACACTGGAATTCTCTGATCCACCCCATGTCTATTCTCTAGTCGCTGAGAGATCCAATGGTAAGTCACTGTATTGTCTTCAAACTTTGGGCTGCTTTGGGCAGCTTTGTGGACATAACTAAGGAACCTTCTGCAATGTGGAGTCATGGTATCATTATAACACTAAGGCAAGACAATCTCCAATTTGTAGTTAACTTTCTGGACAAAACCTTCAAATCCTACTTCTGTGTTAAGTGAGTGTTGGGTTTTTTTTTTGCTGGAATTGTGGCCAGATTTATTCAGAAGTGGTTTTTTTTTTTCACTCAGGGAAGCATCAACACAATCTGTGTATCCACTCCAGAGCAGCTAATTTTTTTATTAAATGAGTTAAATGAGGCCTGCATAGCACATGACCTGTGAAATCATCCTTTTTGGCCAGCTAGTCGTGCAGCATGTGCGCTCTGGCATGGGCAGAGCTTGGCTGAGCGGTGACCCTCAGCCATGGCCAGCCCCGAGGTCCCGTGGGAGTGGTCACACCTCTGGTGTGCTGGCCACTCATCAGGTCAGTGTTTGTGCAAACAGAGAGAGAGAGAGACACCAGGGCTCCTGCCCGGGATTTCCTTGTTGCAGATTATCCGGCAGCTGTACTGGCCCTGTACATGGACTTTTAACCTGAGTAATATACAATAAACACTGCACACACAAGTCACGTAATGCCAGGTGACAAGCAGAATACTGCTCATAACCACACAAAATACAAAGCATTTTCAATATGTAAATGAACCTATTCAGAAATAACATTTTAACAATTCAAGTATACTGACTTGTAACTTTTTACCATATTTTTATATTTTGAAATATGTAGAAGTACAATTACATTATCTGCACTAACAAAAAAATCCAAGCAATCAACTCCTCATCTTTGCATATAATTTCTTGAAACTAATTGCTAGCATAGTTTAAAAATAACAACAAAATAAATTGATAGCATCTTATATTTCTACTACCTTAATCCATAACAGCAAGCATTGAACTTTTTTTTCACCCAGTGACTAATTCCGGATAATAAATTGTGTGTTGCTGTGAAGTGCCTCATAGCGATGGAATGTATTTAACTTCTTTAATTAATCTACAACCGGATCTATATTTAAAAGAACGTTGTTCCTTCATTATTTTGCTGAGTTTTATTTAACTTCACAAGTTACAGAGTAGAACTATTTTATAGACTTTCTTTATTATTTGAATGGTAGACAAATAAAAGTGGACATAAAAAAGGTCGTTTGTATTTGAAAGTTTTATTGCTTCAGTTACAGATAGTACATATGAGTGTAAAAAGACTGTTGCCCATATTAGTTCCGCTATATATTTCTGGGTTTGCTCTTTAAATTAAAAAAGTGTGGAGGCATGAAAAACAGATGCTTTCAACCCATTTTGCTCCAAAGTGAGAAAAAATATATGTTTGTTTTGAAGTGCTAGGAAAATTGTATATGGGGATGGAGAAGATCAAATCTTTCTTTCTGAAAAGATTGTCTACTTCCTGAGGAATTTCTTTGGAGTTGGCATAGACCACATTGCAGTTCATGGGCTCAGGTTTGAATTTTGGACATGAGTTCTTGATGCCTAAAAAAACATAGGGTTTTTAAGTGCAAAATCTGTCCCACCATGTAAAACCTCAAAACAAAACTGCATGTACATCTGTTGCATGTTGCTTTCTGGGAGAAATCTTGAAGCTGGAGGCCACTGAATGGCTGCAGATCTGCTTCATGCTGAGTACGTCTGTGGTGTAAGAATGAAATGTACTGTGAGGAGGGAAATGACTGGAAGCCTTCACGTGGGAGGTCTGCATAATATGGCTGTTTATTATTTTATTAATATAGTAGTGCAAGGAGGGTTTATATTTTTGTGTTCATTTTTCATCAGATGTTATCTCTGCATTTATAAGAATAAAATAAACGTGGGACAGCTTGCAAACTCCTTTGCAGGTGTTCAAGTTCCTCTTCTTGGTTAGCTTCTTTTTCATTCGTACTAGCATCATTGCTTTCCTGTGGGATAATTTCCTCATTTCTCCGGGTTATTTCTTAAAATATTAATACTTATTTCTTCTTTTCTAATTTGACTTTGCCCTAAGATTATTTAATTTTCAATTTTATTTAATTTTCAATTTTATTTCAAGAGACTTAGTACTGCAGTGTTAAAAATGGACATAAGTGTTAAGGGTATCAACTAGAGAAAATGTTAGATTATCTGCAGAACATCAGGCTTCTTGTTTAACTTGGTTTTTCACTGGCACACCATGTACCTATGTCATTTATAAGCACTGGAACAAGTAGATGGTCTACGAAGTATCCAGATACAAAACTTGTTTGATTTCTGCTGGATTTTCTTGTGAAAATGTTCTAGTTTTCATACAACTGTCATTGTCATACTCAAGTCTGACTCCTGTCAAGAGGCAAAGGGATTGTAATTTTAAAATTTGTGCTTCAAGGTCCATAATTGCTTCCACTGGTATCAGTGACAGAGTCTCCAAGGGCAGACTATGTCTTTGCATTTTATAAAGCTTTGATGCAAATTGCAGGATGCTCTTCATCTTATGAACAAGTACATTTGAAAACAAGACATATATGGAAAGAAAAGGGTGCATATTAAATACACCAGTTGAATAGTTAGAAGATAATGCCACAATGCAACATATAGGAAAGCAAATCAATGTATCAGCCTGTATTAAAAATCAGTTCCCCTTCCAGAATGGTGATACTCTGGTACAACACCCACTGTAGTGAGCTGCTTCTTTGAGTATAGAGAAATCACCCCTAAGGAGGACCAACACATCTCTTTGAGATAATTTAAAGCAAACAAATAGCTTTTTGGGAAATCAAGGGCGAAAAAATTAACATAAAATTTTTAAAATTTAAATAAAATGGCAGCTATGTTTTTTAAGAAAGTAGTTGAAAGACCTAAAATAATGCTTTTCCTCACATCTTAAAATTAAAAAATAAATATAATATTATCTTCAGCAAAGATTGCCCACAGCTAAGAAAAAATTATTCTTCTATATCCGGCTCAGTGCTTGAAGAGAAGCAGCAATTCCTGCGATGTGTAGGATCAGTAACGAAGTCCAAACATAGGACTGGGAAAATGGAACAAAGGCCAGTCTTCAAATAATGAGTCCCAAGATTATTTGGACAGGAATATGGAGCACTTATGTGTAGAATCAATAGTTCATTACAGTATCAAAGGCAGACAAAAATAATAATTTGGGAGACAGTATTTTTTTATTATTATTTCTTCTGTGCTGTGAAGTTTTATATAACTAGAGGAGGAACTGGGGTGAAATGACTTCACGCTGATGAGTTTTGATGCTGAATTGAATGAGGACAAAATTTCCTTGCTGGTATGTTGTTATGGACATTTAGGAAAAAGAAGATTTTGTAGTATTCCGATAAATATACAGTAATGGCAATACTGCAAAACCTCCATTGACAGAAATATTTAAACTCTCTTACCTAGACCATATATAGCTTCTTTCTCTCTCTAAACACTCTTGTGATATAATAGGTGGAAAAGATTATTTTCAAAGACACATGGAGAAATGTCTCTTAAAAGCTGTTTCAGTTTCCAGTGTAGCATTTTGCTGAAAAACCCTGAAGGAACATTAACAGTAGTGATGTCTTCTCCTTGGAATCCTCAGTCAATGAGTGAGCAGGGTTATGCCATTTGAACAGTATTGATACTCAGCTCACATGCTGTTTATTAAATACATGGGGCACAGTGGCTTCATATTTGAAAAGATAAATTATATGATGAATGTTTTGGAAAAAAGATGGTTCCCTTTTTTTGTGAAAACATGCGAACAGAATTATATGGTTAATTATTCATATAGCTTTAATAAGAACAGCAACTCAAAATTCAGAGGAAATGCCTACAGTGTTTTAACAGCAAGACTAAGCAGCATCTATCAAATATAAAATTAGCTGTAAATATAATTAGCTCCTATTGTAATTTGACATTAAAGTGGTTCTAAGGACCCAGGACTTGGTCTGCAGTGAGCAATGGCAACTTTTCCATGGTTCTTTGCATGACAATCCAAGCACAAGTGACCACCACAAAATATTTTTGACATAACTACAGGTAAGAGATAACTAAGCAGTGACTGCCATTATCAGACTTTTCCATGCAAAAGATTCAGCATGCTCTCAAAAAGTATCTGCCATGTGACTACAATGTCGCTAAGTTATGACAAGGAAATATCTGTGATATGACAGTGGCATCGTACAACTGTCAATATAAAGTAAGTGCGATGGGATTGCTCTGTGCTCTAAAGCAACTGTCATGTAATGGGGCTGTGACTAGGCTGTAATAGCAGTGTGACTGCGACGTGCCAGCAGAGTGACTGATAGGTAACTCCTGGAAGAGACAGTTCCCAAGTAAAATTGGCTCTAATCGTTTTGAAGTGCTGTGGACCCCATTTGTAGTGACAGCACTGCCCATCAACTTTGGCGAGCTTTTAGTCAGTACCTCACGAGAGACCAAGGCAGCTTATTGCTGTGCTTCTGGCAGCCTTAGAGTTATCCTGAATAGAATATTTTGATGCCTGTTCAGAGTTGCAAGGTGCTAAGGGAGCTGACTCTAGGTATCGCCTCCGGGGTAAATGCCCCCAAGCCAAAGATGGGCAACACTGGACAGTGACCAAACACGGGGCCAGAGTGGCTCATTGGATGTTCTGGCAAAAAGCCTTACCCCCAGGACTCTGTGGAATGGTCGTACCCTCTGGTTAGCAGAACAAAGACCTCCCTCTTGGGTAGGTCCCCACCATCTAGGCCTGCTTTGGACCAGACCTCTGGTGATGAGTTCTTGGCCTCTCTGCTGGTCAGTCCCTCTGTCTCCCTGAAATTAGAGCTCTACAATGAATGTTATGGGCACTTGGCAAGTAAGGAGAGAGAATATGGCAAATTAATTAAGAAAAAGGGAAGAATTATTATATTCATATCACAGATGGAGATATTGATGTTCAGATTAATTGATTTGCCCTGAAGCTATGCAGTATGTCATTAGCAGCCTGTGAATACAGTCGTGTTGCTTGAAAAATGGTTTCTGTGGATAGTCTTCAATTTTCCAATATATCAATGGAGAAGCCTATTTCTCTAAAGAAGAAATATATTTTTTGCAAAAAGTAAGCTATTAGGAACTTTCCATTATTTTTAGCTTTTGAAATTCTTTGTCTCCTCCCCTCCCTCAGATTTCCTTATCTTTCAGTTTGCCTCAAATAAGATTTGGAACATTACAGCTAAAATGAGAAAAAAAAAACAATAGAAGAAAGGTTAAGAGTGCTTTTCATTTCCTTTAATCTTTTGAAAGTGCAATGCCCATCTTTGCTTTGGAAGAAATTTCAGATGGAAAATTAATAGCTGCTTTAGAACACCAAGTTTGCCTTATTTAAGATGAAGGCATGGAAATTTTACATTAGTAAGACTGAAAAAAGTCAGTAATGCCATGAGAGGCCAGATAACTAATTTTTATCCTCCTCTTGATAGTTATTTTTAAGATATAAACATCAAACTTCTTCCTGTTTTATGATGTCATAATTAAAGAAAGTAAAATAATCTATATTAAAGGTAATAGCCATTAGCCCAAAATAATATTACATTGTGAATTATAATCTATATTCTCTGTATCATTTGGCTCAGGTTTGGCCAATATCTCAAGTAAATATTTCTGTTAAATTTGCATATTGCTATATTAAGTGATCTGACAACATGCTTTCAGGCCTACTATTTGCTGACTTCTGTTCTGCATTCTGTCTGTATTCTGATTTGCCTGATACTCGCTCGATGGACCCAAACAGCTCTGTTGGAGTGTGGTTTGTAGCTTAGCAGGTATTTTAGAAAGTGTGTTAATTTGAAGAACAGTCTCTGCTTGGGAGATTGTGCAAAGTGGACTTTGGACTCAGCAGACTGTAAAGGCTGGGGAGGAACTGTTACAGTCTGTTGTGCTAATCCCTTTTACAGCCTTTTGGGTCAATAATCTGAGCACTAATGTTTCCCTAGATCTATTGTGTCAGTACAGCTGCCTTGCATTCATATTAAATTTATGTGTTTAATATCCAGGAGATTCTGGTGAGGAAAAAAATTGATGTGTAATTTACACTGAAATTCAAAGAAATAATGTAGTCAGCTTGCTGTCCCCTTGCATTCCCACCTTAAGAATCCCAAATATGTTAGTTCATGTAATGGATCATTGGTATGTATGTCATTGTATTCAGGTCACAAATCAAACCAACTGTGTTGGAAAGGAATGCAAACATCACTCAAGTGGAGAATAATATTTCATACTAAACAAAGGAGGACAGGAATAGAAGTTTGTCCTATCTAAAAATGGTTCTGTTTCTGCATACCAATGCCTTCTATCAGCAGAAACACCTGCAGCCACCATAAGGTCCACCTTTCAAAGGGAACATTTTCATCTTTTCCCTTTTTCTTTAATATAAAGGAGCAAAATAAGTATACTGATGTGCAATTAATTGTAAGGGCTCACTGCTGAAAAGATTTACTTGTGGTTCAGCAGTGTAATCATCTGTTGGGCATTTGCTATAAATCATGGGTGTCTGCTGTTGTCTCCACTAATTAGTACACTAACTTATTATTAAGTCCCTTAAACATTATACGAGATCTGGGCTGTGCATAGAATTACTGGGGGAATGAGAACACTTGAAGTTTTATTGCACAGCTACAAAGCACACAGTAAATATCTGGGTGGTGGACAGTTGTAAGGCATAAGACAAGATGGAATATATATCCTTTAGTAAGTGCTCTACCCATCCATAATTATAAACGCCCTTTATTTTTCAGCCTTCAGTGTGTCTGTTCAGTCACTCAGGCACCAAATAAAGGTCTCAAACACAATAATTCAAAGCAACTGGTACAGTAGTAAGTGAAGTTTTAAACAACAGTAGACAAGTTGATTAGAGCCTTTGGAGATGTATGCCCTGAATAAAGGTTAACCTTTGTGAACTTTGAATACAAAGCTTTCAGATGAATTTTATATGAAATCTGGTGACAAAGAAAAGCACTATTCAGCGAGGGCTGATTAATTGAGTTACACTTCATTGTAAACCCCTGACAATGATGGAAAATAAATTTAGCAATGTGCTTTGTAGCCATACATGTTGACGGGATCTCACTAAAAAGCAAGAATCAGACCACATAAAGACCCTGTTGAATACCTCTGAAGATAGTCTGGTGAGTGAAATGTAAAGCCAGGATTTACAAATATTACATAAGCGAACACTGTTACTGCACTCAGGCTGAAAAATCCTGTTCAAATCCAATAAGTGGTTTAAGATGTGTAAATAGAGGTTTCTGCAGGGAGTCAGGCATTAGAAGCCACCTGGAGCATGTGGTAAAGATTGTATCCATCAATACAGCAGCTGGGCTGAAATTATAAAGAGAGCTGCTTTCCATCACGCTTGTTTTAATGCATACATTTCTCCTGTCACTAGCACCCCAGGAAAACTACTAACTACAAAAATGAATGGTACCCATTACCTGATATTCATACTTGTGACAACAGAGACAACAATCACAACACAACAGTAAGCAAAAAAACTGATATCCAAATTATTTTTAAGTTGTTGCAGTGGATAGATCTTGAGAACCAGTTGGTAATATTTTAATAACACTGTAGGTTATAGGAATGAAGCAGGCATCTGGCATTCAGTCCAAAGTTTCCTTCTGCTCCACACATTCCATCAAATCACACACCAAAGCAGTTTAAACAAATCAAGATTAGTAAAAAATTGTTCCAAGAAGGGGAACCCTATGTAAGGTTCGGTTGTATGCCAGCACCAGGGAAAATTTGACATTGGTTTTCATTGTGATTATTTAAAAATAGCACAGATTTAGCATAAGTGTGTTCCCAATGCATAAAGAGTGATTTTTAACCCTACAGTAGTGTTGGACTGACGGTAGAGGCAAAGTAGGCAGCTGCTTGCCTGAGGTAGTAGCTCAGGGCATCAAAAAATTCTCTGCGGTTTCCTTTCCAAACTGGCAAGAGTCAGGGGTGAGAGAAACACGGTCTTCAAATTACAAAAAGCTACAATGAAAGCAACGTGCAAGTGTCACTCCAAAACAGGCAAGGAAACTGTTAAACTGCTCATTGTAAAGTCAATGTTAAAAAATAATAAAAAACAAGCAAGCCATATTGCATGTGTAGGGACAGACTGTGCCACTAAGCCACAGGCCCAAGCCGTGGGTGGTGTGGAGTAGCATTGTTCCCCAGCAATTAAAATGAACATGCTCACCACACAAAACTGCAATGTGTTCCTTCCTCTGTGAGTTGTGCCCTCCTTCTGCCCTCCTTCTGCTCCGTGACACAACCAGCCACAGCAGTGAGCCCAAACTCTCCCTCATTCCAGGGAATTGGGGGGACTGCAAGCCTCACTGACAGCTCATCCCAAATTAGGAGGTAAATGGCATTCCCTGAATGATTTCTGTCCTCCTTCCTGCGCATCAGTTCAAGCATCAGGAACTGCCAGTCCTGTATTTAGGTTATTATCTTATTCCCTGTGGATTTTGAGGGAATACATTAATACTGATTCTGGGTGTACAGCAAGAAGCAGCTTTGCAGCTGGATGGATGAGACGCAGGTTGTGCAGTGGTTTCTGTGCAGACCTGGTACAGTCAGGACATCAGTCCTCCATCCCAGATCTCACAGGTGAGCAGCAGCAACCTGAGGACAGAGAACCACTTCAATTCCTTACCTTTTTTCTTGCCTTCTGCATAATTATGTTTCTCTTTAATTCTTTATGAAGGGAACAGCAAGTCTGCTTAAAAACTTTACCAGACTGTAGCTTTTCTATCAATTAATACTTCATTGCATATGAGGAGAGCTGATAACAGCCCAAATTCTTTCATTGTTTACTTTGCTGTGCAGCTTATTTCCTCAGTAACCAGCCTGATTTAAATGTGTTAATGAGGGTGCCACAACCTTGCTCAGAAGGATTAGTGGGCCAAAGCAGTTGAGAAGTTTTAGGTGTTCTCCAACATACCTGAGCTAACATCAGGGATAGGGATCTCGGGCACTAAGTTGCTACATGAATAATCTCCTGCCACGTCCTGCGTGTGTACACAGATACGCCGATTAACCTCCCCTGGCCCCCCTCCAAGCCTGATGTCTTTCGTTCGATGGCTCTCACTCACCCCAACAGCAATGATAAAGCTTTTGGTCCCCACGCTATTTTCTAGAGCTTCTTTCTGAAGTATTGATGGAAGAAGGGAGGGAAGAGGGGTTTTTTCCCTGTGTCCTTGCCTCTGATCTGTAGATCCTTTCACTCAGTAGAACTCTATCTCTTTCTGCTGCCATGGTGATTCAATGAGTTTGAGATTATTTTGCTAAATCTGCCTCTCCCAAGAGACAGTGGTTTGATTCTCTGTATTCTTAGGTCAAGAATCGCATTAGCTCAGGGCAAAATTGCTCACGGTACAAGGAGTTGAGCTTCAAGATCTTGGCAGAGCAGCAAAAAGGACTTGCTCTCGACTCTTGTGATAGATGCCATGATGCTGCCAAATAAAAGCAGTTTTGCTGAAAGAAAACTCAGAGTGGTATTGCTGCAGCCAGGGACAAACCAGAAGTGGTGCAAACAATCCACCCACAGTGTAGGATTAGGAAGCATACAGCATGATAGCATCAGGCATTATAAAGGAGGAGATGGCAGGTGAATGACATGCTTATTTCGCATCCTTGAAGCCATTTAATTTGAGACGAATTGTCGTGCGATAGCTCCTCAGTAGCCCAAAGGCAGAAGCACATTTATGCTTCGCATATCCGTGACTTGTGTTGCACAAACAGCAGCATAAAAGGCCACTGTTCTTGGTTTGCATGTGCACATGATTAGGTCCATTCACAAATCCACTTTATCCTGCCCTGTTATTTACGTATACAACCAGTCAGCTACACAATGCAGCACATGGCTCTCTCTGAGCAGGCATTCTGAAAGTCTTAGCCTTCCTATTCTGAAACAGAACTATTGGGTAAAAAGCAGAACTTTTAACCACGTGACAAAGAAGATTAAAAAATAAGTGTTCTCTTTTGAAATCTAAATGATTAGAAAACTTCCATAAATCGAAACATCCTCCTAAAAATATTAAGGAGGGCTGCGGTAGTTATGTCATTGTTATGTCTAATACTGGAAATATTCCAGGAATAATTTCAAGATGATGACTTATTGCTGTTAGGGAAGATATACTACTTAGAAGATTACACAGAACTGACTCTTCTGGGTCTTTGTTTCTCACCCTTAAAAGTTCAGTAAAAATTGTTTTACCCATACCTAACTTGAAATGCTCTCAACATGCAAACTTCTTGTTGTGGCTTATTTATGTTTTAATAACTTAAAAATCAAATTTTATCTAAAAACTTCAAAGCACTTTGCAAGCAATAGAATATGCTACAGTCCAGTGGAACTTATTGTCTTACCAATTTTATGACGAGTTGGAACTCTGAAATCAACTGATTTCTAAACCACTTCTCAATTTCTTAACATGTAACAAATCTTGGCTCATTTTGAAGCTCATTTGAGTGTTTTTATTCATGTCAGTGTTTTTCTACAGCTTTAACAGTACCTTTAAATTTTGCCACCAGTCCTGCATAAATCCAGGAAACACCTGCAACAATCAGAGCGTGTAAAAAAGTGTTGATCTGATCAGCCGCTCATCCTCACTTATATTTTCATATTTGCATGCTACTATGAAAAGAATTTTTAGGAGTAGGCTGCATTTCAATTTATAGTAATAGTTAGTCTACCACATCATGATGCCTGCAGGTTTTTTCTTCTGTGACCATGAACTTTAACTTCTTCTATATGAGTGCAGAATGTTGTAAGGAATTTTATTTCTTAATGTTTGTGTTGTGCCCTGACTTGTTCCACATGACTTCTTTCTTCATGCGTTATTTTTAGCTGCCAGCCTTGTAAATGCAGACTTGCCAGTAAGTAGAGTTCAAGTTCAATCTCAAAAAAGCAAGGCTTTTAAAAAATAAATATGTTGTCTAAATATTCATTTCAGGAAAGAAAACATTCTCAGATGAAGCAATGTCAGAGTTTTTGATTTCTGTGGTTTAGGAGAACATGATAAGGAAAGAAATTGGTGTAATTCTTTTCATGGAAGTTTGCAATTTTGTTAAAACAGTTTAAGTCATTAATTTGTGAGTCATTCAGAGCTGCAAACCAGATTTACCTATATATGACAATACATACCTGAACTCTCAAAGGTAATGGTGCTGTGGATTGTTTGTCTTGGAAAGACATTTTTTGGTCATAATTTTTACTATGTACATGTGTTTTTACAGGAATTTTTTTCTGTTTCTGCTCTTCTCAAGGAAATCTAACAGGGAAAAACTGATGCTGCTGTCTAACGCTGGGAAAGTTATTAGGGAATTAGATTCCCTTGTCTAGGAGCATGAACCAGCTTTCACACTGCAGCCAGGACTGTGGTGGCGTGTCCTGCTGTAGGGAGGGAACATCACGAGTCCATTCTCCTGCAAATCTCCTTCTGCCCAGCATTAACGGTGTTTGATACCCACTGTGACACAGCTTGACAAGGTGAAAACCGCAAATGCATTTCACAGTGGAAAAGACAGTTCAGAGATCCATAAAAAGTGTCTGATGGCTCCAGCTTACACACAGGGACAGCTCCAAGCAACCAGGTCCAGATTAGATTCACAGTCCCAAAATCCAGAAAATTTGCCAAAGAGGGGGCTGTAAAATATGAAAAGGTAAAACTTTAGACTGAACCTGGAGATTTGAGACTCTACCTAACCTGGACTTTTTACTCTACCTAAAAGTCAGCTTCTGTCATGTAAATTATGATAATTTTAAATACCAAACTATGTGGGAAAAATTATCAGAGAGATTCTTTACTTTCTATCATATGAACAGCCTTTTGGCTAAATATTGAATGCAACAGGCTATTTCCTTTTCCACTTTCCTCCCGCACTTGCTCAAGTGCGTAGATTAGGCTACACGTGAGCAATTGATGGATGGCTCAGAATCTGGAGCAGAAAGAAATCTTTCTATGTCTGCTTGTCATCTTTTCTCTGTGTCTCTACATTAGGAGGCTGTTGTGGAGCAGGGAACAAAAAAACAAACAAACAAACAAACCAACTTCCTTAATCCATAGACTTTCCTCTTAGAAAACCTCTTCTCCTGCTTTACTGCAATGAGATTGACCTGAATTTTTATTGTTCTTTGATAAAAAGCTGAAGATGGATAAACATAGCCTTCTCTATCATGAGGGAATTAGTATAAAATTTGCTGTGCCTGGATCAGTTCCAAAGCTGTTATCTCTGGATTAGTGGTCCCACCTGAGCTAAAAACAGTGTGTATAACAGTAAGCCAGTAACAGAGGAGATGAATCAGCATGAACTGTAGCATCAATAGTCCACCATCACCACATCTGAAAGTAGCACTAGACACCTTAACACTTGTGCCTTGCCTTTCCATGAAAATGCTCCTCAAGAATGTGAACTTCCATTGAAAAGCTCAAATTCAGTTTAGACACTGGTGTTGAACATATTTGAACCATGCTTAGATTGATGGAATTCTGGTTTTTAAAAACTGACATTTTTCTTACTCTGTGTTGACATGCCAGAAAGAGTCACCAAGAGTGGACTTTGTATGACAATCGCTCTAACATTAAAGGGTCAAATTTTGAATCATGTTCTGTCTACTGCAGGATTTTACAAAAGTTTTTATATGTCAAACTCACTCAAAATGCAATTTTATGTGTTTTTATATGTACGTTTTAACTGAACAAACACCCTTCCTCTGTCTCAAAGCTCAAGATGTTTCTAAGGTATGTGGTTTGTTTTGTAAGTGCAAACTTTGCCTTCTGCCTGGACTCCCTAGTCACTCATAAATAATACAGACCATAGTACATTCTGATTTTCCCAACAATATCTCCTTTTTTCCATTTATCCATTTTTCTTTTTAGCATCCATAGTGAATTGGCAGAAGTTAAAGCTAAAATAAATATGTCCTTTAGGGAGGAAGACAATTTTTTGGAAAAAAGAAGTGGAACTAGGACTGACTAATTTCAATTAAAGTTGTATATCTGATCCATAGGCTTTGGTTCTATACTAAAGTGACTGCTTAATTGGCAGTCATGGCTGGATCTAATTAAATCTAATAAGGACGATGAGCCTTTTTAGATTGGCATGTAGGTACCAGCAAGTTACACGTGTGTGTTACTGTGTTATGTATTAGATATCTTGAAGCAGAGCAAATATAAACATTTTCACTGTGCATCTGGTACCCATGTAGGGAAACAATGTCCCAAAACATTACAAATGTGAAGAAAAAATTAACCCCCTCTTTTATAATTATAAATCGTATTGCATTAACATAAATATCAGCTTCCAATTTTCAAACAGGACTTGGTCAATTTTATGTATTTTGAATAAAAACTAGTCCAAGCAGAGGAGGATGCACTTAGAGTTCTTTATTTAGAACAATGTTGTTCTCCCATCAAGGAAGAATCTGTCAGGGTTGCTCCCTGAAAAAGTACATTTTCTGTCTGTAGCACTGAATTCATCGAGGTTATTTACATTGGTTTTCTCTTTCCTTATTTATCTGGGAAAGGCGTAGACCTTCACTTATGAGAAGTACTGCAAAGTGCTGGTTGCTATCTATTGCTGAATTTGCTTCTTCTTTCATCTAATCTGATTCTTTTGTTCATTTATGTATTCACAGGGTAAAAATGCCTCAAGGAGGCCAAAGTCAGCTGAAAAAATATAAGGGATATGTTCCAAGAAAGCGATATCAGTATGTTAAAAGAAGCAAACTGAGAATCAGAGAAAAGCTTTATAGTTTAAAATTAGCCCAAAGCAACAGAAAGTTATGCCAAATATTATGGAGCATTTAGGTGGTAATTCCTTGCCATCTATATTTTCCATTGTTCTGTACTTATTATCTGTAATAACAGTTTAATTTATCTCCTTCCTTGGGAAAAAAAAATTAATAAAATAAAATGAACATGTGCACATATTTGTGTATATGTTCACTAATGTCTACATACCTACGTAAAGAAGCAGATTGTTTTCTCATCTCTGCAGCACATCTCCAAGTGATTCTGAAGAAGATATACTAAGCAGAGCTTCTGCACTAATTTGCCTTTTAAGGGGTTTGATCCGAGACAGATTTTTCATGTGTGCTCAAAACTCATCACTCCAACTGACATCAACAATAGTTTTGTTTTGAATGTACAAAGAGCAAGATAATGCCACCTAATCAAAAAAAGTGGTCTCCCAGGTCTTAGGCTGGATCCCCAGCATCAGTAGACACTTTGGGATTACTATCTCTGCCTCATGTCCCCAGCTGAAACATAAAGAGTAGCCGCTCCGTCACTTCACAAGGTTGTTATGAAGATAAGTGTGATTAAACAAGAGTTGGATAACATTGTGATGAACACTGCAGAAACATTAATCATTCTGATTTTCAAAGGTTGTTTGAATAGTATGCATCAGGGGGCTGCAAATGGGACAGGAGCAAGAAGAATGGCTAGCTGTTCATTAACTGAGGAAGCATGATCTACTTCATGCCCTAAGTGAAATCACGATGCCATGCAAAAATGGTTTCTGATGAGGTAATCAGAGACTGTATTACTAAACTTACTCATAGAAAATGCATTTTATAACTTTTAAGTGCTTGACTTTCTAAGCAATATTATGGTATTCAACTTGTTTTTAAAATATTTTGCTTGTATTAGAAACAGGCAATTAAATAGCATTTTCACTTTTTCAACTTTGTGATTTGTATGTAAGTCATCAAACATTGTTATAAGTATCTTGTTGCCTATACCTGATAGTTTTGTACAGTATTTGCTAAGATATCCCAGTCAAGCATTTCTTACCTCATGTATTAGCACAGGTTACCACTGAGGCAATTTTTCCTCAGTATCTTCTTGAAATTTATTCCTCCTTTTTAAAGATGAAATAAAGGTTGGTTTCCTAAAGTCTGTCTTTCTTCCCTAAGTAGCAGCAAGGTTATTAATAGGGACTCCACCTCCCTGCAAAGTTTTCCTTACTGTCCCAGGCCACCACCACTATGGCACTGCCTCTCCCATCGCCCATTTGATGCCCCCGACGCACCCCTGCTGCTCTGCTCGGTGGCTCCACGTGCACACCGTCTCTTTTGCAGGTTGTGGAGGCTTTGAGAAATTAATAGCATGCCCTGGTGAAACTGCTTTGCTCGCTTTCTTTCTGACCCAGTCTGGGCTTGAAGAAAAGGCTACCTAGTTGGACATTAAAGCACGCAGGGAGCAAGTGGTTTCTCTTGGCAGAACATTTCATGCAAATGAGCTAGGGAAAACAAGATCCTTTATAAATTTATCATTAGATGGAAACTCATGTGATGTGACTACAGCCCTATACCAGCCTGGGATGCTTTCCCTGACCCTGTTTTATCAGTTCTGTACTTGGAATTCTGACGGACGGCAACTGGTGTATGCTGCAGACTACAGTTCTGTGAGTGTGCTTAGTAATAAGCACACCACCACAGGAGAAAATTGGGCCAGAAATCATAGTCTGGAGGCAAAGAGATTTCCCTTTCATTAAACTAACAGCAGAAGCTCTACTGAGCTTTTCTGTGCAAGCTGTCACTCTTGGATGTTTCTATAGACTTTCCAAACTGCTAAGTTGCAGTAAATAGCAAATAAAATAATTTGGCCCAGTCACCATTTGGATCTATGAGGTTTTACATCTCAGAAAGCTCCTAACAATCAGACAAGCTCAACAGATTTTTAAGGAAGTGTAATCAAAAGCCTGGAGGATGTGTTAGAAGTATGAGTTCTGCCTGACTCTGCTAGTGCAGATGAAGCCAACTGACAGTGCATTATAAAGGATATATGTCTCTGTAGCAATGCCTTTCATGGAAGAGCACTTGATACTTTCTGACGATGAGCAAAGGGATTGAACAGAGTGGTTTTAGTACAGCAGTCATGCACTCCCAGCTATGTGAACTGAACTCAGAGATGTAACAGACAGCTGACATTTTTGACTGATATTTGATAGTTGCTGCTACCAAAAGATCAGTAATTTTTGGACCTTTGTAGCTAAATTTTTTGGTGATTTTTTTTTCCTGTAAGAAGACACTCATTAGAACAGGTGAATCATTTGCTAATAAGTTGTGTTCTCCAGACATAAATGTTTCTCTTTGCATATTTGTATTTTTTTACATTTCATTTTTGTTAAGCATGATATAAAACAGTAATGTGGACTTCTACTGTACAGGATGGGTTTATTCTAGACATGATTCTGCATGAGTCAATGCTGATCCTGTAGAGCATGTTTTAAAACTGCTCAGTTGGACTTACCATCAGAGAAGACACAGTTGCTGTATGGCAAGGGTGCCTTTGCTGTGTTGCATGTATAGTTCCAAAATCACAGCTTGCTCTTTGGATCATCCAGAAAGACAGAGGGAGAGAAACTGCTGGGTATATAGACTGTGATTGCTTATTTTAACTCAATATAAAACATAAGAATACAAGACTTCTGACAGCTTTAAAGCTCAGCAATCTCCAATATGTTGATTCTGCTATTCTATACATTTAATTTTCTTTTTAAAATGTATCATATTTCTCCAAGCAGTGATTTGCTTTTCAAATTATCGTTGCCTAGCTAAGACTTGTGTACCAGGTGCCATGTAAAAGCATGTTAAAAGTAGATAAAAGCAATTTATCCTGCCCTCTAATTAGAGATGTCTTGTCTTTACCACTGACAATAGCAGCATGCAGCTGTGGCAGAGGAGAGATAATAGCACCAGAGCAGAGAGAAATTAAAGATAGGTTATCATATGCTGGCTGATGTAGAGTGTCATCTCTCCATTGCATAGCTAAGATGGTCCTTAGGAAGAATACTAACTTAGCTCTTGGCCTGACTCAAGCAGATTTATTTTAGTTATTAAATCCAAGGTAAGATTTTATTATAATGAGGCAAAGGGGGCAGAATAATAATGTCTCCATTAAATACACAGAAAGAGAATGTGACTCACTGTGATTACTGTATCAATAAATACATGCACACCACGTCCCAGTATGTGCTGGATCTTTATGAGGGTGGGACTAAGATTCATTTTGCCCTGCATAGAGTTCCTCTTCACATGAAGTTAATGACTGCCAGGGGGGTCATACAGTGGGATAGATGACTCAGTGGCATGTCTCCTTGATGATATAAAGGGTACCTTTAGTTCAGCAAGAGGCTCAAAATGAATGGGAAAAGGGCGGCATAAACCTGTACAGATATTCTCATTTTTATATCTTGGTGCTTCAATATGCTATGTACAGGGAGTCTGCACTGGAAAGATGATGTGGAGAAAAAAAGCTCCATCAGGATTAGGACTGAGCAATGTCTCAAGAAAGGGACTTGATCTGGGGGATGCAGGAGGGAGAAACTCGGTAAGAGTGGAGCTGGATGGAGGATGTGTTGTGATTTTAGAAAGCAAATTCCCTCACATTTTTACAATACTGCTGGGGTAAGACTCCTAAGTCCTTACCACAAAACTGTGGTCTCCAAATTGTGGAGGAGTTAAAGAACTTGTTCTTTGTCTCCAGCAAAATGCTAACAGGGGAGCCATGATCTCTTCACTTTGTCCAGGGGATAAAAGATGTAAGACCAAGGCTAAAACTCATTTCTGGGGAAAGAGTAGTGGTGGGGAGAGGCTGTGTTCAAGGCTACGGTGGAGAATTAGATCATGACCAGGAAATAGGGTAGATCATGCTTCAATCGCCCGTACTCATGCCATCACTGATGTATGTCTGCACTTCAGAGATAACTCATGGTCTGATCTCATGGACTGAATGACATGGAACATTGTACTGAGCAAGAATTTCATGTCCGAAGTCCTGACTGCAAGAGATGGATATTATGCATCTTTCCAGTGTTCTAGATAGATATGCAGGCAAAATAAAACTGAAAAAATGTGCTTTACCTCCATAAGTTCACAGATGACATCAAGGCGGGCCGGAGTCTTGCTCTGCTGGAGGGTAGGAAAGCTCTGCGGGGTGGAGGGATCTGGACAGGGTGGGACAATGGCCTAAGGACAGTTGTATGAGGTTCGACAAGGTGAAGTGCTGAGTCCTGCACTTGGGTCACAAGAACCTCTTACAGTGCTACAGGTTTGGGAATGAGAGGATGGAAAGCTGCCTGGAAGAAGAGGCCTTAGGGGTGCTGGTTGACAGCAGCTGAACATGAGCCAGATGTGCCCAGGTGGCCTGGAAGGCCAATGGCATCCTGGCCTGGATCAGCAATAGTGTGGCCAGCAGGACAAGGGCAGTGATTGTCCCCTGTACTCGGCACTGGTGAGGCCACACCTCGAGTGCTGCGTCAAATTCTGGGTCCCTCACTACAAGAAAGACATTGAGGTGCTGGAGAGTGTCCAGAGAAGGGCAATGGAGCTGGGGAAGGGTCTGGAGCACAAGTCCTTTGTGGAGAGGCTGAGGGAGCTGGGGGTGTTTAGCCTGGAGAAAATGAGGCTCACCTTATCAGCCTCTTCGACTACCTGAAAGGAGGCTGTAGCCAGGCATGGGTCAGCATTTTCTCCCAGGTAAAAAGCAATAGGATGAGATCACATGGCCCTAAGTTGTACTAGGGGAGGTTTAGATTCGGAAAAAACTTCTACACTGAAAGGGTGGGCTGATATTGAAACAGGCTGCCCAGGGAAGTAGTGGATTCACCATTCCTGGAAATGTTCAAAAGCATGTGGATATGGCACTTGAGGACATGGTTTAGTGGTGAACAGAGTGATGTTAGGTTAACAATTGGACTTGATGATCTTAGAGGTCTTTTCTAGCCCTAATGAGTCTATGATCCTATATCAAGGCATAAAAAGAGAATAAATTTTAGTGTATAGAATTCAGAATCAAGAATGACTTCTGCAAATCTAAGCAGACTTCCAGAATGAGTAAAGCTTGCATTGACATTAAATAAGTTTGGAAAAAAATATTTGTTCAAAACATAACATGCATAAAATCATGAGTTTCCCTTTATTGCTCTTGCAGTGTGATGTGGGAACTGTGTTTAAAACTCACCTCATGCCATGGTATTGCAGGTACTCCACACAGAAGTTTTTTTCCACTCCGACTTGTCTAGCTTTTGATTTAAGGGAAATCTAGATATAACCCTCTACTTCTCTTGCTATATCAGATACAGACATAGATTAAGGTTTGTTGACTTGTTTAGTTGTTTTAACATGTTAGCAATGCCACTTGAAGTACTTGAAATTTTCTCCAAAGACCTAACGAATAACAATTTGTTATTTGTGGGCAGAGCTGGAGGGGAAAATGCACCAAAAATCACTTTAACTGATTTGATATACACTGGTACATTTCTCCAGATCTTTCAGCTGACCAGATCCTATCAGGGATTGACAGAGATCAGACTAATTCTGTATTAATTAAAATGTTGATGTTACTGCTGAGTGTAAGTAATTCCTTTATAGGGATATTGCCTCTGAAAGGGACTGGAGGTAAATCTAGTATACATGCTCTCAAGTGTGATACTTACAGCTAGAAAGAATGATCTCCTTGGATTAAATCTGAGCTTTATTTTCTGTTTTTAGAGAACATGAATTTAAGCATTGAAATCAATAAGTTTATCCATTCCAACACTGACAGTGCAATGTAGAGAGTAGGTTCAAAGGTCTTAAAATTGTATTTATGTAGTATCTGAAGGACTGAAAAATTTTACCCTATAATTTCATATTTATATACTGTGGTTCTAAGATTTTCAAATCATTTTCTGACTTTATAAAAATAATTTTACATGATGCCTAGTGGGATTACAGTGTGTACTGCAGATCCATAGCTAGGCTTTCAGTTAATGGCCTCATGCTGCTGCTTGCTCTTACTGGTGAATTGTTAATTTCTCCAGGACCACGGCATCTTCATGGTTTAAGTAGCAGTTGGGTCACTGGTGCTGGTATACCTGTTAGGTTACATTGCTTAATAGACATTTTTTTTTTAGGCTGCTGTTATTTCCTTTTGTTTGCTTATTAAATTTGTGTTTGTAAAGGTTTGTGATGCTGGAAAAGTCTCACATGTATCAAAGTCACCCACACTGCGAATTGCTGTGACTCTCTGAGACATCATGTTTTCCATAGGATCTTTGCCTCTTAAAATTTGTTGAGCATATGAGGAAATTACAGTTCATCCTCTCAGCCAGCCAATTTAATGATTGCTGGTGTGACCATGTTTCCTCTTGCAGCCAATATGCCTCTGTAACGCAGGTCAAATGCTGAGTAGCAGGGGAAGAAAGAAGAAAGGGGATGTATCCCATGAGCTAAGTGAATGGCAGAATGGGCTGGGAAGCCTCCATGACTCTAATCTGGGAGGACTGAAATCCTATGGAGAAGATAGAGAGTGGATGAGTGAGGTCACAGGGCAATGGGGGACAGTGACCAGAAGTAGGGAGCCTACATGGAGGTCCATCTCGAGAGCAAATAAGTTGAGGCGGAGAAGAAAATAGACCTGTGATAGAGTGGTGGCATGATGGTAAAGCAAAGGCAAAAATGAGAGACAGGGAGGAAAGGGAGAGACATATGCAGTCAACTCAGTGGCTGAGAATAGGAAAGAAAACTAAATTTGTGTTCTTAGGCTGCGACAAATGAACCTTGGTACACCACAAGGACAGCGATAACTTTCTGCCACCTCAACAATTCTTTAAAGCATACTGTTACTCAAATGCGAACTGGCTTCTAAAGATGTCAGCAGATGTCTGTCTGAGACTGTATCCACCTTCTGTTCACATCAAACTTGCCAAAGAACTGCAACTGCAACTGCCTACAGTAAATGATTGCTGAAGCAGTAAAATAGCCACGACCTTCCTGACTTCGCTTCTAGATCTGCCATGGGTGCTGCCACCAGAAAAGTGCCTGGATGTGTGGGGCTCTGATGACTGCTGGCGTCAAGTGGATTCTCCTACTAGTATCAGTCCATAGCCCTACCTTTCCCTTGTTCATCCTAGTAGCAGGAATGGCAAATTTTCTTCCACATTGGCTTCACTCTGTTGCTTCCAGTCCTAGGATCCTTGGTTAGTCTTGTGGATCATCTGAGCAGCGAAACCCAACTTTTCATACATTCTGAGAAGACAGGATGCAGTTTCTGCCCTCTTCTGTGCTTCTTATATTGACTGTGGGAAGATGCTACTCAGTCTGGGAGAGGAACCTTCTGTGAGCAGAGAATCTGCCTTTGTGAATGCTTCATGTGGCTGAAGTGGCACAGACAGAAGGAGCTAAGCTAGTTCAAAGGGGCTATCATCAACAGGGTCCATGGTTTTGTGATTGCCAGCAATTTTTTTTCCGCTGTCTAGAAGTCAAAAGCAGATCATTTTGGATGTGAGAGAAGATGACACTGCCAGTATCATGTATATATTTATGCTTTAATGTATATATTGGGTCTGGCAATGAGGAGGCTGAAGTGGTGACTCCAGCTCCAGCCTTGGTTTGTGTTTTGAGTTTGCATTAATCTTTGAAGTCTAGCCTTTTAGAATGGAGTGTGTGCAAACTGAGCACCTTTGTGGCGCTAATTTGGCATAGAAATAGGGTAACGGCTGACCAGAAATATATGTTATCTGGTTGGCTTCATGAACAAGCACCTAACTTACACTTGCAATTCCATCAGCTGCACATTTGCCAGGTCTAAAGGTTCATTTTAATAACTGGGAGGCATGACTTTCAAAACAGATGCTTAATACTGTGGATTAAAAGTAATGAGAAAATAAGGAAGCAACTAATTTTCCACAATGGTGGGCTCTGAGGGTAAAACAACTCCTATTCATAAAATATTTTAGACTTTTGCACAGAAGCGTAAATTTTACAGAGCAAAGACATATATATATATATATATGTAATTCATGAAGTGCAGTATTTTTGTGCACAGAATATTTTATTGAGCTCTCTAATGGACTAGGTAAATGGATTGCCCCATAAAAAGTTTACGAAGGCAATAAAAAGATCAAAGACATTTTTCACATTGCATCTCCAAACATCTAAACCACTGAAGTTTAAGAGTTGTAATGTGACCTTCCAGCCTTGGAAAACTTGTTACAATGACTAATTGTCCTGCTTTGCGCTTTCAAAAGGTGATGACCGTATAGAAGTTGAGATCTAAAGGAGAGTAGGAGTGAAGTGTGTGTATGAGAGAGAGGCAGAAAACCAATTCTGTAAACAGCCAAAGGCAGAAAGTTATAGTCACAGGCTATAATTAAGGTCTAATGAAAGAAGAATAGGCGTGACATAAACAAAGGGCAGAGGAGTTGATTATAACAGGAGGGTGGAGAACAGAACAAGGAAAGGCAATGTCCTAATACAAATAGAATAAAGAGAACAAATAGAACAAGAAGAAGTGGAATCTTGCAAAGAAAGCAAAATATGTGTGCAACTCATTTACATTGCAGGAACTGAAATCAGAGATCGCATATATATTTTTCTCCTTGATGATGAAGATTTCATCATTTAGGAGATAAACAGATGTGCCAATTGCTAGCAAACAGAGTTTTTATCATGTAGATCAAAGCACTATTTTGTCTTCTCCAGTATTGTTACGTGTTCATGTAAACTGAGTCTGTGAGCTGCTGCTGCCTGCAGTGAAGGCTCAGACTGAGCAACGATGGAGAGGAACAGAGCCATGGGCTGGGACAGCTCAGACAGACAGCAGCTTTCCTCTGCCATGCCTTAGGAGCGAAGCCACCTCCATCAGGATGCTCCATCACCAGCCCACCTGCCTGGTCCTCAGCACGTTCTTGCACAGAACACTGACACAAGCTGTGGGGCTCCTCAGAAGCAGCTCACAGGCGAACAAGCTCATGGGCTGGGGCTCAGCAGAAAGGAGCAGAGCACTGTACAACACTGATTGATGACACTGTCATGGGAGCCCTGAGCACAGAGGGGCTCATGGGATTCTTCTGGTCAAGTTCTGGTTTTCCTCCACAGCAAAAAGCCAAGACGCAACATGGGCACAGAAGAATGTTAAAGCTGCTCCCGGACAGCATCGGAAAAGCGAAACCATTTTTCTTAAATCTCCCAAGGAGAAAATGGCATCACCCAAAGTTTGGTCCACAGTTCCCAGAGCTCTTAAATGCTGAGCATCTTCTGCAATGCTCTATACATCTTCTGCAAGCTCTGAGCCTCCTCCGCTCCTAAGGGTTTCAGTGAGAGCCAAGAAAATTCAGTATTTCTTTACTCAAAGCACCCTGAAAAGTCAGGTTCTGGGATGAAGTAAGTGCCTCTCGGGCAGTCGTAGGTGTTCCTTCTGTCTGCTCAAGCATGCTTGTGTGTTCAACAAATCATACATAATAATGTCAAATTATTAATAACTTGTGAAATTTCTGGAGTGCTTTGGGAATATTTTCCTAATGTTTTATGCAAACTACTTCACTTGTTTCTTTGAGAGCCTTTATTTGGTTATTGAGCCACTGATAATTTCCAGGACAAAATTAACCTATTTAATATAAAAAAATCTATTAGTCCATGCAGCAGAAGTTGCAACTTTTTTTCAAAAAATTGAGAGTATTTCTTTGTACTAGAGAAAAGACCACACAGGCTTTAACCAAGTGAAAACAGCTGTGTACAATCTCTGGTACTCACTTTGCAGGATCACATCTGTGTGGTCAGCATGTGCTGCAATACTGTGAGCAGACTATTTATAGATCAGCTGTTTAGATGTGGTGATCTGTCTGAAAGTGTCAGTAGCTGCTCTGTTTGTTCACTTGATCATCACATCAGATTTGGTCTGATTGTTAGAAAGAGTCTGAAATGCAGATATGGCTTTTGTTTATTCTCTGTCTCTCAGTGTTTGCTAAATATTCGAACAGAGTATTTTCTGAATATCCCGTCTTACTCTGGGATGACATGAAGGGTGCACACTCTGCTTTGCTTGTGAAATTCAGTATACAAAAGGTCTGCATAATGCCTGCTTCCTACTTTATTTCCACTTAGACAGTATCAGGGTTTTTTTTGTGTTGTGCAAGGTCTGTGTTCCTGCAGAGGATAATGCTTAGCATGTGTATCCAAGGTGAGTTTCCATTGTAGTCTATCAGATTGCATCAGACTTTCAAACAAATTCAGTCCTGGGACTGAGTATTTCCAGAGCCTTGGCTGCCTCCTCCTATCTAATGAGAATACCTCATGTATTTTATTAGATAACTGCCCTGAGAAATATATAATTTTGCAGGATCTCATTCTTTAATAGACATTATACTGCTGAGGTTGTGCTATAAAAAGTTTTAAATGGATAATGGATAGCATAGGTTTGCAAAATTGCCCCTGAAAAAGCGTTATTTTCTCAGATCCATTCAGTGAAGAATTACTGGATGCAAAGACATCTGGTTTTCTGTCCTCATATTAACAAAGACATGAAAAGGCCAAGTGGAAGAGTTGCACCATCACTGCAGTTTGCAAATGGCTGTGGTCATTCTGTTGTTTCCCACACTGGGGTTGGAAGGCAAACACACAGGGGAGTGTCACACAAGATGGGTGAAGGCACAGGTCAAACGTGCATAGAAGTGCTGAGAAGTAGCTTGAATGTTTCTTCATTAATTGAAAGACCAGTGTAACATGAGGACAAAATTATGAAGGTATCCTAGCAACTGTATTTTCAGAACAGCCATGGCCTGTAATATCGCAGTGAATGCCAGCCACATTTTATTAATTCAAGAGGGTGAGAGCAGATAATTTTAATTAATAGAACTTAATGGTAAGCTCCTAATGCAGAAATTTGATAAGCCCCCTATTGTGGGCACCATTGCTACAGCTCTGTAGAGCTTTTAGAGTTTCCTAAATCTGAAATTATGAACTTGTCCTAGACATGTTAAGGTGACTCTTACGCTATTCTTATTTTGGAACATAAGCATGGTTGTAGGCCAGGACCTCCTGTCCTTGTCATAATAACATGGAAAATATGAACAACAGGGGGAAATGTTTCCTGTTGAGGGGAGCTTTGCAGTGACACCTGAGCACTGTGTCTGGAGCAGGGCAGGCGAGGTGCCGGGGCAGGGCGCAGCTGGCCAGGGCACAGCTGGCCGGGAGCGGGCAGGCAGCGCGGAGCTGGGGTAGAGCTGCTGTGCCAGCAGCACACATGGGTGTTGCCCAGTGGCAGCCAAGTGTGCTCCTGGGCCAAGCAGCTGTCATTTAAAGAGCAACAAATGGTTTGCTGTAGAGCAGATGGAATAGAGAGTTGACCCTTTAATTTAGCTGCATGCATGTGTATATAAAGACAAGATTCGTACAAAAACCAAAAGTAAAAAAGAAACCCAAAACCCAAACCAAGAAAGGCTTAATTACCCAGGTTATTCCATGTTCACAATGGCAGAAAAAATAAACTAAGTCTTTCAGGTGGTGTAATTCAGGTTAGTTTTACAGCACTTATGTCACTACAGTGAATTTCTGCCAACTTCTACCAGCTGATGATCTGGTTGATTATGTCTGTTAATTTGTTTGTGATGTCCATAATGCCTTCTTAGACATTTTAACTCTGGAGGTGATTTGTAGGATTCCACATGCTCTGGGATGATTACGAATTTTTATGTTCTGAGTGAGCCAGGTCAAACCACTGCTGCTGGCTTTCTCTGTCAGTGTGTTCCATCAAGGCATTTCCATCTGCAGTTCAGCCAGGGTGTACAGGCATGCAAGTGCCAGCCAAATTTGGAGGAGGCACATCCCTCAGGTCTCTGGGTAACATCTGCCTGGGATGAAACCCAGCATTGTGCTCTGGTGTGAGTTCCTTAGATTCATCTATCAGCACAGACAAGGGGACTGTTCTTGTCAGAGAGCGGGGGCAGAGGGATCCCAGACCCATGCCAAGATCACGTCTTTTCCACAAATTGTCATGCACCCTTATCGTCATTACTTAAAGACAGGACAAAATTGGCATCACTCTGTGGACCTGATCACCAGATCACTGGCTGACTGTGGACTATAGCTTGGAAGCTGCTGTTGTAAACTTATTTATGAACCAGTGGAAAGTTGGGGAATTGCCTGTAGGGCTTGGGTTTTTTAAATTGGATTTTCTCTGAATTTACATGTTTTGTAAATACTTAGCAAAGATCATTTAATTGTGGGAGGTACAAATGGGCCACTGTGTTTAAAACTGCTTTGTGAACGAGGCAGATATACGGAGATATCCCCTGTAGTTTTGCTAAAGTCCCACATGGATCATATACACATCTCTGGGAGCCTATAGAAAACATCACAACACAGACAAGGAATCCTCGTAGTGGTCAAATATACTTGTCTCTGTCTATGCACAGCTGGCATGGTATCACCACTGTCACAGGCTAGACAATTCAAGAGGTTTTGGTTGGGATTTTTAAAAAACATGCATGATAGCTGTTTTGGTATGCTGTATGAATATTGGAGACAGCTTTCCCACACTGCTGAGTGCAAACGTTGTCACAAGTCTATATTTAAATGAGGATTCACAGCACTCCTCCTTTTTTTTTCTTTCCACAAATATTTTCTCAACATAAAACACAGTTCACATAGAAATGCACAAAAGGGAGGATCTGAACCCAACCTAAAGGTGAGGTTCTGCCACATGCAGTAGGTGAGATGGGATTTCATAAAGGTATGAAACTCTTACAATGCAAGGATACAATGCAAGGCATGAAGCTCCTACTTTTTTATATTGTGTAAGGCAAGGGCTGCTGATTGGATCAGGCTCCACACGGTATCCTGTGAAACTGGACATGTTACAGTTGGTTTTAGGGATTTCTGGTTGATTAAAGAAGCCAAAGCAACACTTTCCTGAGTTTAAATAAAAATCATCTGTATGGAGATTACTCATTCTCAACATAGAATGGCCAACTATGACAATTTTCACAGACATGATGTTTAAACACACAGCAATTTGAAAGTCTTGCAAGTTAAATCCTGGAAAACCTACTACACTTAACAATTTGCCTTTACATCATTGTAATTTGATGTTACCTACTTTCCTGATTTTCTTTTTCCATTCCTTGCTATAATGAGAAATTAATTTTCATATGTATTTTAGGAGTTGAAACACATTTTTGAGAACTCCTTCTTTATTTCTAAATTTCTGTACATTTTGGGACACAGCTTTTGCTTTAGCTGAATCCTATCCTAACATTTTGTCCAACTTTTTTTACTTTCTATCACTTCTGTAGGAAAATGGTAGAGTACAACTATGTTTCCTGCACTCTTTTGAGTTTGAAGGAATCCAGTCTGCAGTGCTTAGATTGTTGTCCAGAGCAATGGATGAACCATTGGAGATGATGGCTGAGAATTTGTGGAGGATGAATGTCTTCCAGGGGATGGAATATGGCCAGGGTTTTCCCTGGGAAATTAGACCCATCAGCATAACTTCATATCCTAGGAAAAGTGCTCGACTACATAAAAGAAAATGCAAGGGTTGATTTGCTACTTTTTTCATTTTTAAAGGGTGAAGTCATTTTATCTGAATCAATTCTCTTGAACTTAATTAGATTTTAATTTTTTTTTTTTTAGCTTTGTGTGTGTGGTGCTTTATTTCAGGCTTTTGTCAGGGGGAAGGAAGGAACACTGGGGACAATAGCAAATTTGTCTTTCTTCCTAAAGTAGACTTTTGGAGCCCTTGGCCCCAACTCAAATGCAATTGTTCAAAATTTGCTGTTGTCCAGTAATATTTATATTTTATAATAGAAAAATGAATAATACAAGTGATCCCTTCTCAAACTGCTATTCCAATTAAGTAACTTTGCAGTTGGTTTTATTGTCAGAAAGTTCCCAGCCTTAATTTTGTGGATAAACCCTGAACTCTCCTTCTCCCTCCAGTATTTGTGATAACTTCTTTTGTTAAAGAATGCAATTTATCATTTATTTTTATTATGTGCAAACAATGCAATATTTTATTTGGAAATTAATTATAGTAGAAATATGCAACACTTATGCTTAATGCTTACAAGGTTGTGTTTTGTAGCTGTTAAATTGTTTCCTAAACATAATTGTTAATGCTAGATCAACCGACCAAATGTTTTTGTGAGGCTGAGAATCCTTATCTTTTAATCTGAAAGATTTTATAAGTCAGTTTTGTTTTGTTGATTTGCAAAATATAAAAAGTTTGTTAACACTTAAAAAATGTGAATGGAATAATAATGTTGATTTGTTTACAATATATTTCATCACAACGTGCTAAACAGAGAAAGAAAATAAGTTAGAAAAAAAGATTGTACATATTTTAGCAAGTACAGATTATTCTTTCGTGTTTTATCAAGTCTGCTTTTTAAATTTCCACATATTTTGGTATTTATTAATACAATATAAATGTCTTACAGGTCTGTTCTCAGTGTACAGACCATGAGGTGAAAATCTAGCCAATGCCAATTTTTGCTAACATTGTAATCAGTGACAATGCTGTACTTGCTGAGAGAGAGACACTGTCTCCCTGAAAACCAGTCCAAACAGAAAAAGAAATTTTCTAGAATTAAGAATAAAAGTACTGAGATTGAAAGATTTGCTCACAGCTATGAAAACGCAAGCTCTCAAAATGCAAAAGCTGATCTGTCCCCTGCACAGTGCCCTATGCAATTTTTGCCTTTACAACTCCTTTAGAGTGTTCCTTGGCACATAGTTAGAGATGGTTGAGAAGCTGATGGGTTAATTCCTGCCACAAAGTTTGAATTAAGTAGTTTTCCTTCAGAAGTCTTCCTGAGTTTGCTGAAGGACTGATCCATGCAGATCCTTTCAAGCAAAGCCTTGTGTAAACATGCGCTTGTGACTTAGTTAAATACTTCTGTAGGTGGCAGTGGTTTCTCACCTCTGTCTGTCCCCACTTTGAAGACAGTTTCAAACAACAATGTGGACAGAGAGAGACAAGAACCCTGTGAGACAGATGCGCTCAGAAAAAGGCAATAGCCATAGCAACTATCTTTGTTTCTCACTGAAACAATGGAATGTGAAATGAAATTGTTTCACCAGCAGGGAGTGAAGCATTTTGCCTTGGATGGACGCAGGAGATGCGAGGTAGATGGCCTTCTCCTGGAATGGGTGGGAAGCCACCAGCCCCAGGAAGTGCAGGGGAACCTGAGACCCTCATGCCTTCCTTGAGTCATCACCGTGAGTGGCCACACCAGAGCTGGTACTGATAAAGGTCCTTGTGAAACAGATAATATTGGCGATAAAGTCATCAAAACCAAGACAAAATGCTGGTATGTTTTCTCTGTTTCCCAAATCTCCCATGTCTGTCTGGCATAGGTTTTATGCCTATTTCTTCTAAAGAGGCACCTGGCTTGTTTGGACACTGAAAGTATGATAATTATGACATGAAGCCTTGACATTCTCGTGTAACTCAGCTGCTAGTGGATATCTATTTGCAAATTGTCCAAATCAAGAGACCTTGAAATAAATTTTTATATAGAGCTGTAACTGCTGTGTAACATGACACACTTCAGCTGGCAGATGAAGTAGATGCTGGTGTGCCTCTAAGTAGTATCTGAATATGTAGAGAAAGTGCAAGTTGGATTGTCATAATTTCATTGTTCATGAGATCTACAAGGGCCTCTGCTTTTTAGTGCTGCTTTTAAAGACACAAGCTATATATCTCAGAGGCATACTTCTCCCTCCCTTCTTCCATGATCTTCTATGTGATCTGGGACATGT
Organism: Origma solitaria; assembly: GCA_013397895.1. Taxonomy (NCBI): domain Eukaryota; kingdom Metazoa; phylum Chordata; class Aves; order Passeriformes; family Acanthizidae; genus Origma; species Origma solitaria. The sequence goes on from VZRL01002881.1 coordinate 567,980, forward strand.
TTCTGGGTGGCTGGGATTATCTTCCCTTCACTTCATTCTTTACAATTGCAATGTTTTGCAATGTTTTATGTTGAAAGGAAAGGCAAAAAAAAAAAGACACAGCAAAACTGGAAATGTCTGATCAGCTTCCAAAATGATCTGACAGCTGGTAAGTACTTTTGTTTTCCTTGCACTTTTCTACAGTCTTTGCTTCAGATACAGTATTAATAATAAAAATAATAACAGGGAAACAACTCTGGAGCTTTTGATTGTACTCATCTTTCTTCAATGCTCACTGACATTATTAACATTTTTGACTTCTGACTTGGGAATAAACTTTCTAGGATATAATATCTTTGCATTCTGTATTTGAATCTACACCATACTACAAAGCCTTTAAGAAGATACTAAGACATAAGGTTTGATGGACTGATTGGTGTCTTTCTTTTCAACTGTTTATGAAATTGCAAACTCTAGTGTGCTCTCTGAATGCCTACTGGCAATAAACTTTTGAGTAAGTCTCACTTTTTCCCAAAATACTAAGACCATTTGCTCCTAATGCAAAGAATACTGACTAAGATTTCCAAACTCTTTGGGCACGCAAATCCTGTTAAAAGTAGTTCGCCTTTAAAAACTTCTATTATTCGGTCCCAACTTCTGGCTTGTGACAGAATTGTGATAGACTGAATTAAAAAAATGCAAATTTCTGAAGCAATCTTGGAAGAATTCTTGGAACTGCAAGCATGTGTAATACTCATGTTTAAGGTTCAACAATGTCCTATATGATGCTAAATACAGCAGTGGAACCACTTGCTTTAGCCCAAAATACCATCAATGTATTTCTGCTGTCTGTGGATTTTGATGTAAACTTTATATGAAACTTTCTTCTGAGTCTGTTGCAGTGCCAAAAGAGGCATGGGTGAGTTTCCTGCCCCAAGGAGAGCTCTCTTCTGTCCTGCACCAAAGCGAAATTCGTGACTTGTAGCTTCAGTGAGAACACTCACACCTGGTACCCTGCAACTGAATCTGCGGAGATCTGAAATGTGACTGAAAATAATGGAGTAAAAAGAAACCAAGTCCTAATATGAAGGCCAACCAAGTTTGCTTCTGGAGTGTATTGAAGACAACACTAAAAGCTTCAGTAAGGTTTGCAGCTTTTTTTCTTGATTGTATTTTAAAACAGTAAGAAAACTCAGTGACTCACCCAAAGAAATGATAATAGATTTTCTTACATTATAACAGTGTGTAGCATAAAGCCAGTACTGACAGCCAACTTTATATTCATACAAACTTTGCTTTTAGAATTTCTTGAGAGGAAATTAAAAAATGCTCATTTCCATTTTACAAGTATTTAAAAGTATTTCCTTTTGAATACCCTTTTTTTAAAAAAAATTTCAATAGTACTGTTTAAAAGTTGTCCTATTCATATGTTCTGTTCAATATGTATAAGCTTTTCCTTATAATAATTCCTTGACAGGATATATTTACTGTTATTCAATCAGCTGGATTCTTACAACAGTGCTGCTGTAAATCACTCTGTACTTATGACCATTTCCTATGAAATCATCAAATACTTACAGTTCAGAGTTATGACACTCTTGAGGGATTTGCAACCATCTCAAGACCGCAGAGAACCAAAAGGAGTCAAAGATGACAGTCCTGCTTAGGTGATGAAGCGTAAAGAAATTTCTCGATGCTGTAGACTTATTAATCACAAACAACACGTCCTAAATCAGATGTATTTTAAGACGAGAAAAAAAGTGCTCCTAAGAATTTCTTTTTTCTCTTATGGTGCCCAGGACAAGCAAATAGTAAAACTTAAAAAAAATAAAGATATTTTGAATGCTATTTTGTGTACTGTAGTTGAATTCTAAGTCCTGTCCAAAGTAACATGAACAAATCATGTGTAAAGATTGTCATCTGGCAAATACTGTCAGTCTCTATCTTCCAATAGAATAAGTATATTTAAAGAACATGGATGTTAAATGTGTGCTATGTTCTAATTCTACTTAAATAATATATGTGCTTTACTTAAATAATATATGTACACACATATTAAATTCTTCCCAGCAGCAACAAAAGAACTAAACGAAAATATAAATCTTATTTTTACTTCTAAATAAAATGCTATAGTACTAAAATCATATGATAAAGTATTACCAGTTAATGAAATTGAACATCTCATTACAATGATCATTTCAAAACAGTCCTCAATGTAAATTCATACATTTTTTTTATCTAGTATCTTGTTCTGCTTGTGTATTTAGTTTTTTATTTGTTTTTCATTTACTGTCAAAAAGGTAAATAGCATGACCTGGAAAATGTTGATCCAGGCAATCCAGATGAAAAAAAAGAAAAAAAGAAAAAAAACCTGTAATTATTAATGACATTCAGCAAGGTTTGCGTGAAAACAGCTCTGTCAAAAATTGGATTGTTAAATCCACAAATTGGATTGATAAGAAAAGTATGCTGAAATAACAAATAACCACAAAGAATCTAGTCTCCCATAATATTTTGGTATAATACAGTATGTGCAATACAGACAGCAAATATTGTACAGGTTAAGCCTAGATACCAACAGAATGTAAAAGGCAATTTTAAACTGAAATCACTGTCCGACAGCAGGTTTCCAGTGGGTCCCTCTGGGATCTATTCTCTGTCTACATACACTGTCCTTGGTGATGGTAGGAAAAACAGTACAAAATCATTGCTGGGAACATTAGCAAATGATTAAAAAGTAAAAGGCAAATAGACAATAACGACAGGGACTGACAAGATATGCTAGGTTGACTTGCTTGGGAAAATGAGCTCATTGTAACACAGCTGAATGTCAGGTCATGCTTCTAGGAACAAAGAAACCAATCTTAAAATAGAATTTCCTGCTGGAAACATGTCCTCTTAGACCAGGAAAGATGGAGGAGATATTAGCATAAACAGCCATATCTACATGAAATAACAATATGATGCAAAGCCACTTTGGGATATATGACCTTAGAGACAATGTTACCACACTGATGGCAGTACTGAGATTCATGCTGGATATGTCACTCCAGTATTTTTGACTGTACTTCAAAGAGAAAACTTGAAGATGCAGAAAATCAGTGCAAAACTAGTCTGGTAGCTGGAATAGTTATATACTGCACTAATTCTTGAGAAACCAGAACTCCTTAGCATAGACAAGGAAATTTTAAGGAATAACTTGGTATCTTAATTTAAGGAATGTAAAAAACGGCACAATTATTGCAATTCTTTGGACAGTGGCTAAGTCAGAAGTATAGCTTTTAAGTAGGAAAACACCTTATAGAATGGTTTTTGTCCTCAGATTTTCATTTACAAGCATGTTTTTAAACCAAGTTTAAAGTGCACTTCTCAATATACCTAAAAATGGGGGAAAGTCTGACTCAAAACTTCACAAGTAGGATTGTTTACCTCCCACAAGGCTGCCTCTGACTGCAGAATCAATAGCCGTTTCCTTGAGAAAGGAGCTTGGAAACAGAACTGTGCCAATGCAGTGCTCTGCACATCTTCCCCCTTCCTGGTCTTGCTGCTTTAAAACTTGGCTCCCTGGTTTTGCACTTTTAGGTCCTTGGAGATGACAATGGACTGCTGGGTATAATTGCTGTAAGGGCCAGCAATTTAAATACATTCTTGTCTTAACATCCTGAAAGTGAATTAATTATAAAAGAATGCGTTTTGTACTTTTTTTTTAATCTGTATTTTAACTCTTTGTTCTTTGATCTTGTTTTTTTGGTTGTATTTTTTAATATTGAGGTTGATAAAAGCTTAATTTATTTTCATGCTGTATGGAACACAGACTTCCATACCAGGTACAGTAAAGTCTTGGGACAGCAGTGATAAGAAAGAAAACTTTTGACAGGTAAACTGGGTTGACTGTACAAGAAGTAATGGAAATAAAACCAAGTAACAAATGTATGCATGCACTTACGTCCCTAAGGGGTTTTCACAACAGGACCATTTTATAAAAGCCTATTTTAATATGTTTCTTCGTGTTTCTGTCTTCAAATGCCATCTGACCTTAATAAAACTGCCCTGCCTGCTTTACAGGGCTTAAGGTACTGTTCCTAGCGGTCTCTTGCAAACAGCAGCATTTTTATAGTGTTCTCTGATAATCTTTCAGAGCTGAGCCCAGTTCCTGATAAACTGGTGTTATTCTTCCAGGTTGATTGTGAGCTGTTATTAAACAGGTAACATGGCGTAAAACATGACCAGGAGTTTATGTGTGGAAAATTTTAGATGAAGTGTGAAAGTTTATATTTGAGTAGAGAAAAATTATTCTTTGTGTGTGGTTTTGGTTTTTTTTTAATAGGAGACACTAATTCTAAGGAGGTTAAAATGTTGTGTGTATTCTAAATATTCTGCTCTGCAAATACACAGATTTTAGCAAATATATTTGCAATAGTGATGTTTATACATTTGGTGTTACCAATTAAAAGATGGTTTTGCACCCAATTTTTCTCCAGATTTTTCTCCAATTCCTGAACTTTTTTTATCATTTACTGTTCTCTGTTGTGTGATGTTTCTTTCAGAAGGTGCTATGTTTATATAATAAAATGCTGTATAAAGTTTTATTGTATTGCTCCATATTTTTCCGAGAAGTTGCATTCAAAATAATATTCAAACTCCACCACCAAATACTGCAGTTTGATAGTGTTCAACTGCAAGGATATTGTTTTAGCCCAATAGAGATGCTCAGATTAAAATTAGTAATTAGCACAGCCCATGCAGTGCCACAGAACACTCTGTATCTGTGACGTTTTCACTTGTATGCAGCTCAGTATTTTTCTCTTCTGTGTTTACTGAGGGCTAAATTCTGCAATGAAGTAGAGAGGCCATTGTGGAAAATTTAATCCCAAATTCTTGGTTCCTTCTGCAGACTTCACATTTGTACTTGTAGCAGGATCTGAGGCAAGGCTTGCATAGGTAGCCGAAAATCTTTCTGCCAAGATGTTGCAGAACCTAATAGTCAGCAAGAGTCAGCAACCTGTGATTTTGTTATACAAAACTCTGCTCACACACTTCACAGATCATCTCCTTTCTCTAAATGTCTTTTTGCTGCCAATTCATATGGAAAAGGTTTACTAATTCCACAGTTGTGAGCTAAGGCCTGTGAAAGCATAACAGTTCATTTGGCTTTTGTTGTTGTTGTTGTCATCTTTTTCTGGTGCAAGTGTATGTCTAATATTCTGCTCAACTTCAGCCCTTGCATTATTAATTTTTTTCTTCTACTAAATCTCTCTGTGGTGTGTTTTCTCACAGGTATAGCTTGCATTTTTCCACTCTTAATCTTATTTTCTTGCTCCTCTTCCTAACCACTTGATGTCATAGTAATTTTTTTTTTCTCTGTACCATTAGCAGTTCCTCCCACCTTAGTACAATCTTTGATTTTAATTTATATGCTACATCATGAATGATAACATCAAATATGACTAGACTGAGTACTTACCCCTGCAGTACCCCAGATGAAACCTCTCCCTCCCCTCAACTGATACAGGGTCATTTATCATTCCCGTTTGTAATTCTCCTGGAAAGGTTAGATCTAATGGGTTTCTAAACAAACACATAAAATCTTAACTTCCCTATCAGAAGTGAAGTGGTGGAAGACAGAGTTAAGACTGTCTTTCATCAACATAATATTTATAGCCAAGCAAATGAACACTTCAGCTCCGCAAATCCTAAATTTGTTGCCAGACAGTATCTGGAGATTGTTTTGCATGTTTTGATTAAATGCAGATTCCTTAAACTTTTTTTTTTTTTTTTGACAAAGCCAAGGTCCTGTTTTTGTTCTTGTTCTTTGTTTTCGATGGTAAGGGTCTGTGATGAATGAGATGTCCAATTAATGACCCACATCACTGAGTGTAAAAAGTCTCTTTGTTCATGAATATAGCAGTTCACTTAAATTAACTTTTTACAACACTTCTGAGGCAAAATCTAAACCTCTGCTCAATCCAGGCACCTGGGGAGACATGAAAAAATAATAATTCTCAAGCTTTAAAATAACTTGGCTTTTCTAGATATCTGATTGTTTTTGAATCTTTCAGTCTCCCAAAAGCTGGACACAGAGAAAAGGGGCAATATTTGAAAAAATAAAATTTAGCCTTTAATATGTCCAGATTGATTTACTGATATCTGTTTCCATGCTACTTGAAAAGAACATCCTTGATTCATAACCATGTGAAAAAGAAGGAGCTGGCCATTTGCAATACATATTATCAAAATTTCAATGGAAAACTAAGTACTCTACTGCTCTCAGAAATGTGTGTGGGGTTTTTTTGTGGATTTGTGATAAATATGAGGATGAAAAGAAAGCTGAGTCAGGAAAAGGGGCCAAACTGAAAAAAACACTTTTTTGTTTTCAAGCTGAAACTTTGTGCTGAATTGCAGTCACCCTTTGGTGCTGCTCAGAGACCCTTGAGATACACCTGGCCCATGGGAAAGGGCCTTGTGCCTCCTGAAGCAGCTCTTGACCCATGCAAGGGAGCCAAAACCAAAACTTTGAATGAAGCCACAGGTTCTATCAGACTTCAAAAGACAAAATAATTTTACAATTCAATAGCACTCACCACTGTAGCTCCTGTATTTCCAGTAACCCTTTCATATGACTCTCACAGTCAAAAGCTGAGAATGGGTGAAGGTATTCTCCCTGTAACACTGGAGCTTTATGAGCTCCATCGATATTTTTTGATGTCGTAGTGTTTAATCAAAAGCAAATCATCATCAGTCTTTCATTGTGAATTGCTGCAAAAAAGGCCTTATATTAAAGAAAAAACAGACATTCAAGTTTTTGTTGGAGTGTCCCATGGATCAGGCTAGTGCTGGAGAACAAACTCAGCTGCCTCTGGGGGTGTTTTTGCCCATGTTGGTCCTGTTCAGATGCTCAACCAGTTCAGCTGGTCCTGTTCAGATGGGCTCCAATTTAGGCTCAGCTGTTTGGAGCCTAAACTGGGCCCCAACTGTCCCCATGCCAACACACACGGCGCTGCCATGGCGGCGGGGGGCGGGGCTTAGGCAGTGTGGGCGTGGCTCCGCGTGATTCTTACCACACGTCATCGCTGGGGGCGTGGCTTGGGGAAGGCAATGAGCTCGTCCCTGAAGCGGGCGCCATTGTGCCTCTTGCCTTGTCCCCCCCGCAGTGTGTCGGGATTCGCACCTGCACACCCGGTCCCTCTGCTGCCTGCAGGTCCCTCTGTGCTTTTCTCCGTAACGCGGTTAGGGGACGTGGTGCTGAAAGGAGAGCGGTGAAACGCAAAGCGATGGCAGCGCCGTGAGGGAATGGGCTGGTGGGGGTGAGCCCCAGTCCAGCTGAAGGGAGCCCGGCCCGCAGGAGCTGAGCCCAACTCAGCCAAGCCGAGCCGAAAGGAGTGCAGTGGAGCAGTGGGAAAGGAGCAGCGGCCTTTGGGACTGACCTCCAGCATGGCAGAACAGTAGAAAGCACGGCACAGGCACCTGTGCAAGCCTGAGCACAGCAGAGTGGCAACACGGCCCAATTCGGGAGATGCAGCTCTTGGGGCATTAACCATTATTTTTCGCTGTTTTGGGCTGTCAGGGGCAGAACGCTAGCTGTGGGAGCACCCTCACCATCTTGCCTTGGCTTCTGATGGCCATGTGCCACGGTGTGCAGGAATGGTTGCCATCGTGCCTTTGTCTGGGGAAGCCAACAGGATGAGATGTGCGGGGAGTGTCCATCATCTTTTTGTTCCTGCTGGTGAACACCCCTTTCATGGATAAAACACCACCTCTTTTTGAGTACTTTTGCTATTAATATTGCTGGTGTTGCTGTGACTTTCTTATTCCGTTGCTCTTTGCGTTCAGTAAATTATCTCAACCCACAGTCTGTGCTTATGTCCCTTCCATACCAAAAGGGGTGGGGAGAAGGGGAGAGGCTTATTTGGAGGTTAAATTCCTGCTGGTATTAAACCACCACGCCTCTATCCCACTTCCTGCGAGGCTGGTCCTGCGCTGCCTTCTGTGCTGCAGCCAAGAGGCGCTCAGCCCAGCCAGCTCCCACCATCCTCACCATGCAGGGCACACGATGGATGCCTTCATCACCCCCAGATGGGTCAGACAAGGCCACGTTGAGGCACTGATGATCCTCAGGAAAGCTTCGTCTTTGTATGTGTTCTATATGTTCTATACGCCCCCAGAAACAGACTAAAGTCAGGTGTGACACCTGAATATAAAAGAGTTAAATGATTAATTTGAAATTTAGTGGACAAAATCTCAGTCTTATCTCTGACGATGATTTCATCTTCCCAAATGCACCCACAAGCATGATGCCTATTACAAATAATAGGTATTAATTATACTCCCTTATGATAATTCCTTAATAATTACTTAAGATCCATTACAATTTTAACACTAATCAGAGCAGGGACTGTAACACAGTTGTCCTTCTTGCAGCTGAGTGGTATAATCAGTCTGATGAAATGACATTTTCATTTTCCTCTCATCTGTTTCAGAAAACGTGTTCTCTGAACTGGTCACTCCTGAAAAAATCCTGGAGTAGCACACTCTTTCTTGTCTGACCACAGTCCTTTAAGGGGATCATGGGCTGAACCTTGGTTTCCCACATTCATTTTCATGTGGTTTTTTTTTCCAGACCAGATTGAATCCTTTCTACTAGATAACAAGACAACCAAAAGTCATGTGCCATAATGCTCAGTGACAGTGCTCAAGCAATTTGATCAGTTATGCTTATTCCCTGCTAAAATTCTTACGAACATTCTGAAAAGCTTTAAAAGAGTTTATAGCGTTGTATTTCTCCTGTGTTGTATAATTTGGGTTTGCAGTTGTGCTAGCAAAAGATGAGCTGCTGTGAAATATTTGCTACCTGTTATATCTGAGCAAAAGCTGAGAGGCAACATGCAAAACAACAAAAACATACCCATGGTTGCATTTTCTCAAACAGCAGTGCAGAGAGAGGGAGATCAAGCTTAATAAAAGTGTACATGCTTAGAGTGGGAGTTGGCTGGATTGAAGAATAAATATTTATGCTCTGGATATTGGTCATGCCTTCCACTCTGGTACTGTATTACAAATTGCAGAAAAACAGATGGGCATGAAGGGGAAGTAGATGGAGAGTGAAGATACTCCAGAGGAGAAGGTTGCAAGTGCTTCTATGTAATGCTGTCAACTAGAAGCTGCAATACAAACCATCTTGGTACCTCACCAAGCCGTGCTCAGGTTCCAAATGGTTGGTTGTCTGTGTCTTCCTTTGCAAGGCTTTATTTAAGCATTGTCCCAGGCTGCAAGCAAGAGAATAGCGTTTAAATACGAATCTTGCTAGCAAACTGCTGACTGTAGTTTTCTAGTTCATGTAGGCAAGCATGGGCAGTGTTATAAAGCATTCTTGACAAATAATATAATACTTCACTAATAGGCTCTATATTAGCCAGAGGAAAGTTTTTAGTAACTTGAGAATCCTGTTAGCTAGTAGTGCTTGAAATATGATGACGACTGCACTAAAAGTTGCTTTATTCTGCTTCCCATATGACATTTCCTGTCCATAGGAGTCACTGGTAGGTTGAAATATCAAAATATTCATGAGAACTTTCATCGAATATCAAAAGCACTGTTTTTCCCTGGAGAGGCTATTTTCCCTATCAAAGGATATGAGAAGTTATCCAGAATCAGTGTTGCCAGAGTAGACCCTCCTGCTTCCTCCTCTCTCCCTCCCCTCCTCCTTCAGCTGCCTCTGAGGCTGCAGCGCTCAGCAGCTCTTTCACCATCCAAGTGCAGGAGTCAGGGTGAAAAACAACAGGTCATCATGACCCAGCCAGGTCTGTCTTCCCCTGTCAGCATGTTCCACCAGCACCTTTACAACCTTGCTGCTGTTTTGTTTACTTTGTCCTTTTTCACATTCCTTCCTCGGAGGGTGAAGCTGGGGTAGTTTAAAAACTCACTGCTGCCAAGAGGGAGGTCCTTTCTGCTTGCTCCTCTCTCAGTCAGGCTCTTCCTCTTCTTTCCTTGGGCCATGTCTGGTGCTCCTCAGGGCTTTCAGTGGTTCAGCTTTGAAGCTGGCAGGAAAATTGTCTCTTTTTTTGGTCACCTTAGCTGTCTTGCCAGGGAACTTATCTGACCCAGCACAGGGCTGAAATTCAGAGCTTGTGCAAGAAAAAGGAGAGGAGGGAAGATGAGGGAAGGTAAGGAAAAGCAGGAGACTACCATTCAACACTGGTGTGCCACTAACTTGTTTTAGGTGGTGAGATGTAACTTTATCCTAAAATACATTATTAACCTGAGTGAAATTAAAAAACAGTTAATGTAAAACGCCGCATAAGAGAGCCACATGCCACTTTGTTGTCCATGCGCTGAACTAGTCTTCATAAGAAAGAGGCAGGTTTTTGTGCAGTAAGTTCTGCGATCCCTAAGAGACTGGTTCTTGAAGTGGACACCCATGTGTTGTGGCTCCCTTAGGCTCCTGAAAAATCCATTTTCTCCATTCTATTCAATATGAGTATCAATTTTGCCACTTTGCCTTGGATGGCTCAGGATTTGGCCACAAGAAAGAAGTTTTGAACTTTCAGTGCTTATCTGTTAATGGTATTAAACCATTGCAGAAGAATAAGAATACAGGCTTTTAGGCCTGTAAAATCCTAGTTCTTTTCTTCATTGTTGAAAAAACTTCCTGTTTCCCGCCTCCCATCCAGTGCTTTCTGAATCAGTCTAAGTTAGTGTGACTCCATTTACCATCACATTAAAAATAATGTGACTGAGAGATGAATTTTCCCATGTAGAGGTATGTAGCAAGATTAATTTCTCCTGTCTGGAGAAATCAGAGGGTTAAGCTGTGCTGCAGAAGTGCTGGCTTCTGTTACAACTCATATGGTCATTAATTCCATAGCCCATGCCAATCAGTCTGCTACATACAATATGTGGGAGACACATCCCTTATGAGAAATTCTCTTGAGAACACTTTTAAATTGTTACAGGACTTGTACCAGTATTTCTGCAGAGCACACTCATTACCTCTAAACTGAAAAAAAACATATACCTTCTTTTTTCTTCTTTTTAATGATAATAATTCTCTTTTCAAGACTGAAAAGCTTTTCAGGCCATACCATAGAAGGGGTTTTTTTCCCGGTTGCTTTACTTGAAGGCACAATACTTTCCTTTACAAAATCATCCATATATCTCTGTGCTGATCCACCTAGGTTTTTACATTTGCTAATTCCTAGTTTACATCATGTCTAGATCATCCAGATAGATCTTCAGCCTCCTGGATTCATATCCTGAAACCACAGCTCCTACTGAGTGGTAGGCAAAGGAGAAAGAAAATCAAACATCCCACTGAACTCAGTTGAGGACAGGCTGGGTTGAACAGAGAGCTATAAGCAGCTTTGTCCCACAGCAGAACCTACCACAGACAAAAGATACACACCAAAGTAGAAGAACACATTTACGCATTCATCGGTATGTAAAAGTCAAAGGCATCCACAGTCCAAAGCCATTCTGGCAGACGAATTCTCTGTAACCGGTGTCACTGGGGTCAGATCCAGTCTTGTGAAAAAAAGAGAGGGGGACATTCTCGAAATATTGAATAGTGTTGCCTGTTCACTGCCATTTCTCCTATGAACAAATTGCTTCTCACTTACATGGAAAAATGCCCTCAACTGAAAGTCCTCAGGCAAAAGCTCTAGCATGCTGGATAAAAGCTGAAACAGGGCTGTCATTGGTGGTGACACATCACTCACCATAGGAGACACTTCATCTTCTCCTGTCTTTTCCTCCCCTGAACATTTTCCATATAGGTAAAGTTACTCCAGAAGGTATTGTTTGGGTATTAGACAGCATCAGTCATGCCTGAAATGCTATTAAAAGATGTGGAAAAGCAGAGTTCTTCACCAATGTCCAGAGTTCCTTGCTCTTTGAGTGCCCTTCCCTGGGGCTGTGTGTCGCTCTGCCCTGCATGTCACAAGCCTGGTTTGCTAAACTCCCTTGAAGTACTCCTGAAGAGAAAGCATTTAGCCTTCCTCAGGAGAAGGATGGAAAGGAAGGGAAATACAAGGGCAGAGCAGCTGCAAGGAGAGGCTGTGTTTCACACTGCATGAGGGACACAGCTTTGGGGAAGGAGGCACCACAGCTGCCCCTGAAGAGGGTTTTAGTGAAAGCTAATAACATTTCAGGTGGCCAGTGAAAGGAAGTGAAATGCTCAGATTTGGCTGCAGAGCTAGCTTGACTGGAGATTGTATAATATTAGCTTTCTGCAGGCCTTCTGAGCCATGGGACAACAATAAATCCAGTCAGACACCACAGAGAAGATCTTTACTTGTGTTCTCTTTCACTCTGTTTTAGTGTATCCTTCTCAGATCTGGCTTAGCAGGACTTCGGAATTATGCAGTATTTCTGCTGCTTTACTGTTGTGTTGCTTTGATACGGATATTTTCTTAAGCTGTAAAAATAGCCTGTATTTCACAGTAGTGCTAAAGCAGCAGATAAAGGCAGATAACCATATCTAGATGGGACTGACTATTATTTTTCTGTATCTCGTTTCTTCCCTAGAGACCAAATATGTCTATAAAACATTAGAAAACTGTGAAAGCAATGTGAGCTCCTAGGGGTGATAATGCCATATAAACTAAACAGGATGAAAGAGATCCTGGTAAGTATATAGGCTTGGCTGTATCAGTTACAATGGTACAGATATAATTGCTTACAGTTCTGGCCTCAAACATGAAAAAGGCCTGCCATTTGGCCATTCCACATTAAATAAACTAGAGATAATGCTTTGATGTACTGATCTTCTTTTCCTTTGAGGGTACCTATTTAAATCTGGTAACACCTTGCCTGTAATGATGAACAGTGAGGGTCTGAGTCTGCTTTCAGATTGGCAAGCAAGGTCAGATAGTAATCCCAGCACTAATGAAGTTGCACGAAGCCTTAGTGCTCCTCGCTTCACAGAGAAAAAACATGCAGCTCTGCCTAGCACCAGGTCACAGCTCTTGAAGTCTGCTTAGTTTCACCTGAAGTTATCTCAAAAGCTTTCCCTGCCCCTCCCCAAATGATCCTCCACTCTGCACAAACCAGATCTTCTCTTAACAACTTCTGTTAATACAGTTGTGTGAGCTGGTAGTGTAATTTATTTTTTATGACACTTTTACTCGGACAGATTCCCTAGCATACTCTTAGTTGAAACATCAGATCCTCCTGCCAGCAGAGTTTGTCTCATCCAAGCGATGGGTGAGGCATTCCTGTCGATAAGCATCGCATCTGTACCGGAAGGATCTCTAAGGAGAAGGAGCTTCAGCAGCAAATCTTTTTATTTCCTAAGAGTGGGTCTTAAGCCAGGTTTGCATTTGGCTTTGTCAGGATTCTAGTAAGTCCTGTTGACAGTTCAAGAGATGCAATATATATCTGCAAAAGTCAGCTTTCAAGTTGGTAAAAATTCTCTATCTGAAAATGACTGTCCACAAACTGAATGGAAGTGTAGGACCTGCTGTTCAGAAGTTTGAGCATCACTCCACTGAGGTACTTTCGAAAAATTTATTGGTAAGAGTTTGCTTCATATAAAGTGTTGTCAACACAGCATTTCTACAGGATGTCTTAAGAATGAAGCCTTCAAATTTGGGAACTATGATTTTCACAGTTTACAAATATTTTTGAAAAATTTGCTCATACCTATGAATTACTAGCTAGGGATAAGTAATGTTTTGGGGTTTCAAGCTTTTTTTCTTTTTTCTAGTTTGATAAGAGATTCAAAAATTTAGGGCCAGAACTTTAATTTAGATAAAATCAAAGAAAATCTTAGGCATTTCAGCAAATAAAAATAATTATATCAGTAAAACCTATTACTAATAAAATAACATTGCCATATATTGAGGGAGGTGAACTGAAAAACCTAATTATTTCAAAATATTAGCCAAACCCATAAAATTGGGGGGGG